>CAIGQV010013610.1:16863-48459 GCA_903798115.1 Danio jaintianensis
CACTACTGTGAATATTTACCTTTGTGGAATCATTTGATTCAGAATCTCTATTTGTTGTCTCACATATGCTATTTTCTGTTACACCCCTTGTATTTTCAGGTGAATCTGAAAAAGACAAAGAATAAAAAAAACATTATGAAGACGATTCATTTACAGTTTCACAGCAGAAGCAGAGAGACAGAAGACATCCAGACCAATTGTTTGTGGAGATCCGTCTGTCTGCGGAGACTCTATGGTTTGTAGAGATCTGTCAGTCTGTGGTGACTTCATGGTTTGTGGAGTTCCTTCTATCTGTGGAGACTGGGTTATTTGTGGAGATCGAACTGTCCGTGGAGACTCAATAGTTTGTGGAAATCTGTTTGTCTGCGGAGACTCAATAGTTTGTGGAGATCCTTCTGTTTGTGGAGACTTGATAGTTTGTGGAGATTCGTCTGTCTGTGGAGACTCAATATTTTGTGGAGATCCAATAGTTTGTGGAGATCCGTCTGTCTGTTGAGACTCAATAGTTTGTGGAGATTCGTCTGTCTGTGGAGATTCAATTGTCTGGTGAGATCCGTTGCTATATGCAGATTGGTTTGTCTGGGGATGTTAATAAATGAAGTTAGTAACTGCTGCATGTGTAATAACATAAATAATAAAATTAAATTATGTCTTTAATTATTTAAGACGCATGTCAGTATAATGACATCACCAACACCTAATCAGTATGATGGGCTGTTTGTTACAGGTAAAATAACTGAAATTAAATTACATAATCTAAAACATTCAAACATGCAAGAAGCTTTCTTTTAAGCATTTCATTTATACATTGCTTTACTTCCTTTATAAGTTTGTATGCTTTTTAAATTTTTGTTTGTTTCACACACTAATTGTCATATAATTGGTCATTCTGGTACCCTGCCGGCCTGTCTCAACCACTATGGTCAAGGTAGACAAAGTGCTTATCTCCATATAGACGTCTTCTTTGGGTGCAATATTTGTATGCAAGAAATATTATTACACACTGACAAGGTTTGCTTGCTACACAATCAAATATCCGCTAGATATAATTCTGTTTTTCAAAAGGTTTTTAAGTTCGGAATTTTAGCATTATTAAGTACTATAAAGTTCTCATCATAAATTACATGATCTAGTGTTATAAGGTTGTCTATGGTCATCTATTCAGGAGGACAGCAGGGAGGGATGTCCGTTTTTAATGATGTCAAGCTAAAGGTATCATTTTCTCAGATCTACTGCACCTTAAAGAGAAAATGCTCCCTCCCTCCCCCCACCACACATTGAGGATTTTTTTACAGCAATCCGTGTTTTAGGTATGTTACAGTAGGGCAAACCCTAATGCATATACAGAGTTAGGTACAGGACTTCTGTGTGTCCTAGGAGCAAAATATAAGACAGTCAGAGACAGTCAATGTCAGGTAACAGGTAACAATCTCGGGTAACAATGAAGAGTTATACAAACGTCCTTTGATGCTGCTCGCCACAGCATTACAGATTTTTCAGTTTTTTGTAAAAAAAAAAAAAAAAAAGCATTTTTGATGAGGCCTACATGCATTCAAGTGGGTTTAAAACAGGAACACATGAAGATAAAGTGCTTTTTTTGTTTGAATATGGTTATATGTTGCTAGCACAAAATATTCTGAGGGTTGTCAAGTTCAGGACAAAACGTGCATTACCGACATTATCAACGCAGTACTCTATGGGTGAAAAGGGATTATTGTCTGGAACAGTGATTGAATTAACTTTGTAATAAGTAGCATACGTAGGCTTACGTAGCGGAAGCACCGCGCTGCGCACATAAAGATAAGGATGACCGTCTATTAAATGAGGTCACCTGGAGTCCCGTTTCCTGCTCCCCAAGCACACACACAGGCCAAGTTGTCAAAACTAGGTTAACAAATTTATTAAACATAAATATTTCCAGTCAAAACCAAGGTGATAAGGTAGCAAAAGTCCAAAACACCAAACAAAACAAAGTACGCTACCTAGTATTAAGCGTCTCTTACCTAAACCAAAAATAAAGATTTGTAAACAAAACAACAATTCTACCCTCCTTGCCTATCCATTAAACAGGAGAAAACTGACCAAAAGAAAGGGCCTTCCCTTGTATCATTAAGCAGTAAACTAACACAAAAATACAGCCGTATTACCATTTTAACAGAGTATCTCACTAGATGACTTTGAAAAGCTTTCAGACAGAAAATAAACACTCAGCCACAGCTAAGACAAAATACCGGCATATTACCATTTTAACAGAGTATCTTACCAGATGACTTTTTAAAGGTTTCAGACAGAAAGATTTCACTACCACACAGAGAACTTAGAGCGATCTGCTCACACACACACACACACACACACACACACACACACACACACACACACACACACACACCACAACAGCGAGGGAAACAGGAGAGAGAACTCTTCAAACAGCGCCAACAGCGTGCTTTTATAGTTGGCTCCGCCCCTCTCACAGCTGCACCTGATCTCCCCTCATGCAGAGAGAGAAAGAGAGAGATAATGGAGGACACAACACACACCAGCATTGTCAAATAAAAAGTTACTCAATACGTAACAGTACAAAATCTAAAAGTTCCATCTGGTTTCTTGCAGAAGCAGAAATGGGGAACTTTAGGGACTAAAGCTATGTTTTGCCAAATAATTTTCCTGAAATAGTTAACTTGTTGAAGCATAATAGATCTTTTAACCAGTTGAATACTTTGGAACATTACCAAACAAGCAGTCAAAATTTCCAATGTCCAAAGACAAGTTCGGATGGACTAAATCCTAAATAAAAAGATAACGTGTTCCTTGATCACTTTAAATGATTCTGGGTAGGCCAAATGTCAAGAAGAGTTTTATTGAGTGCCATGATTTTTCTAACCGCTTCTGAAAATGTAGTTTTTTTGAAATTTTGGTTTGCTGAAATTGGTTTCCCAATTTTTGTTTTGGGAATTGGACCAACACAATCAACAATTACGTGTTTAATTGGCTCACCAATTACTGGAATGGTAGTCAAGGGTGGAGGTGGGAGCAAATGATTTGGCTTTCCAACTAACTGGCATGTATGGCAAGCATGACACTATTTGACCTCATCCCTTTTCAAGGCTGGACTGTGCACTGGAGTCACGGTTCGGTATGAACCTCGGTTTTGGTGTCACGGTTTAATACAGGTATGGTACAACAGGAATAAGCAATGAATCCCCAATGCTTGCTTATCTGTTTATTTTGAACAGGCAGAAGTGTTTTGTCACAATCAGCTGCAGAACTGAAAAGCTACCTGTGATGCAAAAGTAATAAACAGAATATTAAAAAAACAACTTTGTAATTAGACTGCATATTAAACTTTCAAACCCAACCTCCTCAACAGAATAAAGGTGCATAAATTCAGTAAGCTAAATTTTTAAAAAAGTAGTGATTTCCAAATTTACTTTGACTTGTATTTCATTGCAGACAGTATGAACACAAAATATTTTATGTTTTGTCTGGTCAACTTAATTTCATTTGTAAATATACATCCTTTCCTGTCGTTCAGACCTGCAACACATTCCAATGTTGAGACAGGAGCAATTTAGGGTAGTAATCAGGTAAATTGGTTAAATAACGATGTGATTTGAAACAGGTGATGTCAACAGGTGATTGTAATTATGATTTGGTACAAAAGCAGCATCCAAGAAAGGTCTTGTCCTTTAGGAGCAAAGATGGGCTGAGGATTGCCAGTTTGGCAACATATACATCAGAAAATTATTGAAATGTTTAAAAATAATGTTCCTCAAAGAAAGATAGGAAGACATTTGGATATTTCACTTTTTAAAAGTGCATAACATAATAAAAAAATTCTAGGAATCTGGAGGAATTTCAGTGCATAAAGGACAAGAGCACAAGCCTAAGCTGAACAACCGTGATCTCCGATTCCTCAGGCGGCACTGGATCAAGAATTGTCATTCATCTATAAGCGATATCACCACATGGGCTCAGGACTACTTTGGCAAACTTTTGTCAAGTACCACAATCTGTAGTTACATCCACAAATGCCAGTGAAAACTGTACTGTGTCAAAAGGAAGCCCTATGTTAACAGTGTCCAGAAGCACCATCAACTTCTCTGGGCTCGGAGGCATCTGAGATGGACCATCACACAGTGGAAACGTGTACTGTGGTCAGATGAATCAGTATTTTTGGGGAGAAATGGACGCTGTGTGCTCTGGACCAAAGAAGAAAAGGATCATCCAGACTATTACCAGCAACAAGTCCAAAAGCCAGGGTCTGTCATGGCATGGGGTTGTGGCAGTGCCCTTAGCAAAGGTAACTTGCACTGTAATGGCACCATTACTGCTGAAAGTACATAGAGATTTTGGAGCACAATATGCTGCCTTCTTTTCCAGGGACACCCATGCATATTTTAACAAGACAATGCAAAACCACATTCTGCACACATTACAAAGTCCTGGCTGCGGAGGAAGAGGATACAGGCACTTGACTGGCCTGCCTGCAGTCTGGACCTGTCTCCAAGTGGGACTAGTCTCTAGTCTCGAGTGGGACTAGATTTGGAGCGACTGTCCTGTGAATGAGTAGGTGCAGGTGCAAAGATATTGTTGTGGGTTAAAATTAACAGTCTGCCAGAACAGCCGCATGTGACAGTAAGGACACCTGGGGTAGAGGTCTTTACGGGAATGTTTTTTAGTCACGTTCCCGCAAGGTTTTGTTCTACACTCAACTGCTCCTGCTGTATATTCAGTCTTTGTTCACCCGCTGCCCGCTTAGAATAATTTTTTACCTGACCTGACCGTTCCCGCTAAATTTAGATCTGTTTTCCAAAATCTCACATTTAAATTGGGTATTACCAAAAGAGAGAGACCACAAATTCCTGCATAAATAAATATATAAATAATTAATAATGCAAGCCGATAAATAATTAAATAATTTATGCGAGTGTTTGGGAAATAATAAAATGTTAAACTGAAAGGTTTTTTTTTTTTTTTTTTTTTTCCCTTTTCAAACGTTTATTAATTTTTGAACATAATTCAGTATTTACTTTTCCTCAGCTCAACATGCTAATGAGAGGTGTCAATCATCATCTTTATGCCATCATTGGTTGATCTTAGAAAAAAGAAAAAATGCGATATATATATATATATATTTTTTTTTTTTGACTGGCTTCTGATGATTGACAGACACTTTCTAATGAAAATGAACCAGTATTGAAATGAACGAAAACTATTACTTGCAAAATCTCTTTTTTTCTAAATTATTTAAAATTTCCATACAGGAAAAGAGGCATCACGGTGGCGCAGTGGGTAGCACGATCGCCTCACAGCAAGAAGGTCACTGGTTGGCCTCGGCTGGGTCAGTTGGCATTCTGTGTGGAGTTTGCATGTTCTCTCCGGGTGCTCCGGTTTCCCCCACAAGTCCAAAGACATGCGGTACAGGTGAATTGGGTAAGCTAAAATTCTCCATAGTGTATGCGCGTGAATGAGTGTGTATGGATGTTTCCCAGTGATGGGTTGCACCTTGAAGGGCATCCGCTGTGTAAAACATATGCTGGATAAGTTGGCAGTTCATTCCGCTGTGGCGACCCCAGATTAATAAAGGGTCTAAGCCGAAAAGAAAATGAATGAATGAATGCAGGAAAAGAATGTCACTGACTGATGAGGGTTTCAGTACCGAACGTCTCACTTCCAAAATCCGACCACAAAGGCTGAATGCCCTCTCAGAAGGTGCTCTCATGGCCGGGATGCAGAGGACAAATCTTGCAAGGTTGCTCAGGGCAGGGAACTGGGAACGGTTTGAATTCCACCACTGCAAAATGTTTTGTTGACTTGATAATTAAAGTTTCATGGTCCTGTACTCTTAAATCTGAACATCTAGTGATTTTGATCCACATGATTCTTCCTCTTTCTCCCAATCTAAAAATTTATGAAGAACAGTAAGCCTTTTGGTAGGGTGTTGGTTCAACATCCTCCTCATGTGTATCAAACTTTAAATCTTCGATCATCTCCTTGACTCCCTGTATCACATCCTGTCGCCTTCTTTCATCTAACATTTTCAGCCTTCGCAGATTTGGTGTCAGAAAGGTTGCTATTATATTCACCTTATTCTCCGCGTACGAGCGGGCGCAGCCATTTGAATCATTTTGGCTCTAAACTTCTGGTCTCATTCACTTCCATTCATTTTTAGACGTTAAAAACAGCTCGTTTTGCTGCTTGATGTTGCAAACTGATGTTTTCTTATTATATTATTCTACTTTGTCTGTACAGTCATGCAAACACTTGCTTGTAGAGTAAGTAGTTTGAGCTTTTTCTGCCGTTTATTATTCCTAGTCATTTCTCCCATAGGCAGCTGAATCGGAAGTTCTAAAACAATCTCAAAAACGAGCGCACTTCCGCATTGAAGAATAAGGTCAATAGAGCATGTGAACTGAATATGATGAAGTGCTGTCTGCTGACAGTAATTCTTTCAGTCGTGTTACACAGACGGTTGCGATTTCAGAGAGCAGAGGGTCCATTGTGGCTGATGTACAGTGTTCAATTAATCGCACAGACCATGGAAGAACCAGTGAGGCACTGGGAGCTGTGTTATCAGTTTCCAAGTCGTCAGTTGCCTCTTTGAAGGGTTTTAGGAATGATACTAGTAACTTAAGCATACTGACACTAATGCGTCCAATCTTGGCATAATTATTGCTCTCAGTCATCACAGTTGCAATGTCTACGTACTGTTCCAAGACAGAATTCAGCAAGTCAAAATTAGAGTTCCATTGTGTCTCTATGGATTGTTTCAGTGACTTTTTTAGCTTGCCCTGCTGTCCTGAGTGTTTGAAATATGTGACCAACTTTTTACCATCAGTCAGAAGCCCAGCGATCTCTGGAGACTTTGCGATTTTGGCAGGACCAAACGCACTGGAGAGAGTCATGTTTAGTATGTGCGCTGTGCAGTTAGCCTTGTGTATTCTTGTAAGCCACTAATCATGTTGGCTGCACGATCTGTGACAAAAAACATCTTTTTGCCCATGTTGCATCAATGCCAAACTCTCTTGAGATACTGCAGCAGGTGCCTTCAAATGTTTTTTACCCGTCTTTGAGGTGCTTGGGTCAAAAGGGCAGGAAAAAGCACTCTTGAATGTAGCTCAGATTGCTCATTAACATAATGGATGGTTGCAGACAAAAAGGACGTTTTACGATATGTTTCTGTCCATATGTCTGCTGTAACAGCGCATCCAAACTTCAATATTGTTGCAGTGATTTCGTTCACAACATGTTTACGTAGACTCTGAGCCCTCATTTCAACATTTCTTGACACTGTTGTTGGGTGTGGTAGTATCTCACAGACATCGAATTTTCCTATTCCTGCTGCTGTGTCGACCAAATGTTGGGCCAGCTGTGTAAAGCCTTTTCCACAGACAGTATCACGGTCGAATGTCTTGGCAAACAAACTTAACACATTTGTCTGTGGTTTCTTTTTATAAACTGCTCTGGCACCCGCAAAGATTTAGTAATTGTCAGTTTTGTTTGCCCCTTTGTGATGAGACATGAGTGCCGCCTTAAACCTGAGGTTCCAGTCTTGTGACTGCTGAAGGGTACTTTTGGGTACTTTGAGGCATTTATCACATCACGCAAAGGGTAATTTTTTTCTATGACGCTTGAAAAAAACTCCCATACATCAGACTTGCCTGATGTGGGTTTCCTAACAGTAAACTGACCATTTTCTAATGCAAGCTGAATGTCCTTCAAGGACAGCGCATCTTCACCACCATCTCTGCCATGTTGGTAAAGCCCGCTCTGAGGACCGTTATGCAGATGATGCGAGCACAGACTGTGCGAATAAAATGCACGTGCAGAAAGCACTAATCCATGCGTTCAGCATGTGTAACAGTTGTGACTTTTGTCTTGGGTCTTTTGTGACCTCTTGGATGAGTTGTTGCTGCTCTCTCCCCATCCCACAACCTGCCCTCTGGACCCAATCCCCTCACACACTGTACAAAAAAGGAGACCTACCACTATTGCTTCTTGGGTTTCTGATGATCCACAAGTTTCAGCTGAATCTCCTTCTGATCCTGCTGCTGTTGCTGATTCTGATTCTCCACTTTCTTTTGGTGTGAGTAATGTTTGGTTTGCCTCTGTACCTTTTACTGTAGATACTGCCCTTTGTAGATTATCAGTTCCACACAGTGTTTTATCTATTACCCACTGTAACTGTGTTTTGGCTACTGCTATAATTGCAGCTCCTGCTATTGCTCCAACTACTGCTGCTGCTGTTAGTGACTGTTCTCCTACTAGTGATCGCAGTATTGCTGCTGCTGCTCCTGCTAAAGATCCTGCTACTGCTGTTACCTCTACTGCTGCGGTTCCCACTTCTGCTTCCCATAGTAAGTGTAAAGCCCCTAATGCTGCTGCTGCTCCTGCCGCTGCTCCTACTGCTACTTTAGTTGTGCTTGTTGTTCCTATCATATCTACTACTGCTGCAAATACTGTGACTGACAGGGCTAATGCCAGTGTCAGTTGTGTTTGTGTCCATGTTTTTTCTGGGACTGGTGTTTGTGGAGCTTTCATTTCTCCCTCTGTTCTTTCTTTTGACGCTGGAACAGTTAAAAAAAATTATTATCAAGTGTAATTATAACTGAAATTCAACCATCTTAAATATGTTCAATAGTATTATAATTTGTATTTCTTACCCATGTTGCTACATTTACAGGATATGTTGACTCACAGACAGGTTTATTGCTCTGTTCACCCTCCTTTAAACAAACATAAAATGTCTGTCACTAAAATCATTAAAACGTTTTGGCATATTTCTATAGTACCTTTTTTATCTCTCTTAACATTATTTAAAAGTCGTATGTAGGTACTGTAATTAAAGTTCAAGAGTAAAATACGATTTCACTTTAAGAATGAAAGCAATAAACATAAAATGAATATTTGGAAAGAACATAAGATTTATACATAATACAGATACACACGTGGTCACTGTGACGTACCCTTTCAAAAGGCACTTTTGCATGTAAAGGGTCAATATTGATACCTTGATAATATAAATTAGTACCTAAAAAGTTCAATGGTATATCTTTTGTAGTTGTCAATATGGACCCTTTTGAACATACCACCTTTTGAAAGGGTATACCACCCCTATGTACCTTTATTTCTGGGAGTGTAGCCTACATAGAACTTACAAGTGTTCATTACAAATAAATTGATAAATGCTAATAAATATGCTTTTAGTTTATATTTCATGGCTAAATTTAACCAGCCTGGTAGCCAATCTTCATTGATTGCCCATTCCACCAGTAAGAGCAGAGTGTGAAGTTTAATTAGCAGAGTAATAACACAGTTTTGCTTAAAATATTGCAATGCACACAACATTATGGGTGACATATAAGAGTTCAAAAGAGGACAAATTGTCTTGCTGGCGCATTTGTGACCAAGACACCAAGACAGATACATCTTTGTGATGTATCAAGAGCCACGGTATCCAGGGTAATGTCAGCAGACCACCAAGAAGGACGAACCACATTCAACTGTGGACAAAAGAGGAAGCTGTCTAAAAGGGATGTCTGGGTGTTAACCCAGATTTTATCCAAAAACATAAAACCACAGCTGCCAACTCACTGGAGAATTAAATGTGCACCTCAACTCTCCTGTTTCTACCAAAACTGTTGGTTGGGAGCTCCACAGGGTCAGTATACATGGCCGGGCTGCTATAGCCAAACCTTTGTTCACTCGTGCCAATGCCAAACATCGGTTTCAATGGTGCCAGCAGCGAAAATCTTGGGCTGTGGACAAGGTGAAACATGTATTGTTGTTTTCTGTCCACCTTCACTGTCTTACCCACATCCAAGAGAGTTACAGTGTGGAGAAGCCCCAAAAGAAGCATACCATCCAGACTGTTGCATGCCCAGAGTGAAGCATGGGGTGGATCATTGATGGTTTGGGCTGCCAATGACTACCGAACCATTCTGGAGGACCATGTGCACCCGATGGTTCAAACATTATATCCTGAAGGCGGTGCCATGTATCAGGTTGATAATGCACCAATACACACAGCAAGACTGGTGACAGAGTGGTTTGATGAACATAAAAGTGAAGTTGAACATCTCCCATGGCCTGCACAGTCACCATATCCAAATATATATAACGATCTGCTGCACTATATCCCAGCAACCCAAAAGGTCTGTTAAAGTGTGATACGATATTCAGTTACACTTCGGATGGAGAGGGTAGGAGGGTAATCGTGAGCTTAAGCCAGACTGCTTTACACTAAAGGAAGACAAAATGACATTTGACAAAATGACAATGACATTTAATGAAGAAACAAAAAAACACAAAAGCCCATTTGAAGTGGGTGAATACAGAAGTGAATAGGAGACAGAGTGAATAGGAGGGGCGCTATGTATGAAGACCCTGGTAACCCCCTTTGCCCAGTTTCTTGCCTGGAGAAATATCTAAACAAAATCCTACCTAACGCAAAACTACTTTACCTGTAACCCAAGAGAATGTTTTCTGCTAACGGCAATATCTGGTACTCCAGTGTTACTTTGTGTGTAAATCAGCTGTCCAGCATGCTCCCGAAATTGTGCAAAGAAAATGGGACCCGATCATTGTACATGAACCACAGTATAATGGCCACTACAATTCAGATACTGTCAGATGCAGGATTGCAAGCGAGAAAGGTCATAGCTGTCAGTGGACACAGGTTTATTTCTAATTTGCTTAACCTACATCTACAATTAAAAGAAAATAGTGCAAAATGTGTTTTAAAACCCTAATGCACCTTCTTCTTTTTTGGTAGGTCAGAATGCTATTCAAAGTCGTATTGGAGACCACCTCTAAAAAGCCATGAACACTGCAGTGCAGTTCTTTCAGTGGAAAATGAAAAAAAGAAACCACTCCACAAAGTCAACACTAATTTCTTTTATCAAATAGTTATTTCTCAGGGTGTACAATAAATGGAAATGTACAAATAAATCTTAATTCTTTGCAGTAGACCAATGCACTAAATTATTTAATCATTTAATTTTATTGCTAAATGAAATACACATAATAGTTTTAATAGTTTTATAATAGTTGTGTTTAATAAATGTATTTTATGGTTTTGATAAATGGCCTGTGTGTATATTTGTAATAAGGATTACTTCAGTAATTACTCTTCAGTAATTGATTCAGCTCTCTCTTTCATCAATAATGTTGATAACGTAGTACAATGAGCTATGAAGTAACTCAACACTCCTCATTGCTAATTTTAAAGTGATGTCAGAATCTTTAACGAATTCTTGCTCAGCTGTTTAACTGTCAACTTGTCATTTGAATCCATCATGTAAGAAAGTAGTTCCTCATACAAAAGGATTTTGATTTTAGTTTTAATATACACGATTATGGCGGGTGGCGCAGTGGGTAGCGCTGTCGCCTCACAGCGAAAAGGTCGCTGGTTCAAACCTCGGCTGGGTCAGTTGGCATTTCTGTGTGGAGTTTGCATGTTCTCCCCATGTTCGTGTGGGTTTCCTCCGGGTGCTCCGGTTTCCCCCACAGTCCAAAGACATGCGCTATAGGTGAATTGGGTAAGCTAAATTGGCCATAGTGTATGTGTGTGAATGAGTTGTCCATAGTGTATGTGTGTGAATGAGAGTGTATGGGTGTTTCCCAGTGATGGGTTGTGGCTGGAAGGGTTCATTCCGCTGTGATGACCCCTGATTAATAAAGGGACTAAGCCGAAAAGAAAATGAATGAATGAATGAATACACGATTATGCGAACTGTTGTATGAATGCAATATCACACAAGTTGCTCTGTGATATGGCTAAATATTACTTCTAGTGCAGCCATACTGGTGCTGGTATTTAGCCATATCACAGTGCAACTCCTTATATATATATATATGTGTGTGTGTGTATATATATATATATATATATATATATATATACAGGGTGATTCAAAAAGAGTACCACAACTTTCGGGTTGATCTCACTCGAGTGTCTGGAGGGGGTCATATTGAACATCTATGAACTTGTTTTCTACTGAAAAAAAACTTTAAGTAATCTTCACGTTGACCAAGGTTCCATCATGTTTCTTTGATTAAACACAGATTTTCAAAGTTGTGGTATTCTTTTTGAATCACCCTGTATAATTAAATGTCACAAACTTATTCTGTTAAGGTGAATTAAAATTACTTTATTTTTGCCAATATATATTACCCATATTCACTGAGAAATGGATAAAAATATTCATTTTCAAAATGGGGTGTACTCAATTATGCTGAGCACTGTATGTATATATATGTATATATATACAAATTTTTTAAAACTTTTACATTTTACTCAGAAGCATCTTTTGTCAGAAGTGTGATGCGTTGCTGCTGTATCCCAATTTAAGTGGTTAAATGAGCATCACCCCTAAATATAATAATAATTAAAGTTTGACAAACCTGCTATGAATCTGAATTGAAGTTCTCTGCTGGATATCGTCTAACAGAAGTGTCTTGGATCCTTGAATCACCAGAACAATGCAATTCAGGGCTCTGTATGTTGCACTATATTTAGGTCTTAAATACTTTACTAGTGTTTTACAACTCTTCATATCAGCCAATCGGAGAGGATCTGTAAGCTGCTGGTTTACATTAAATCACATGACTTTTAGAAAACTGTAGTGACCATATCAGAGGGTTCACTGTTTACCTAGGTTGTAAAGAAATATTACTTGATAGATGTGGAGATTAAACTGATAGGCAGAAGAAATGATTGAAATTGTAAGACCAATTGTATGTATTGTTTTATTTTTTATTTTATTATATTATTTACTATTTAAGTCATTATATTCAGAATTGTGTTTACTAAGATAAAGTACCTAGCTGTACTGTAATCTGACATTGTTGCACAGTGGCTTTAAATCGCTTTATTATATAAAAAACTATAGAAACAAAAGTGACCTGACTACACATTATGCAATATATACTTTTATTTCTATATATTACTGCTCAAAAAAATTGGAATGAGTCATATATTTTTTTAATGTTTCAAAATAAGCTTATTTTGCTTTTAAGCTTTGGCTAGTTTTATTTATTTAAAAAATTAAAAACTGTAAAATTGCAATATAAAATAACTTATTGGTTGTATTTTAATTTTATTAATGTCTGTGATTTAAATCAGAATTTTCAGCGTGAGTCTTCAGTGTCACATGACCCTTCAGAAATCAGAAAAATATAAAAATCAACTGCTTAAAACATAAATTATTATTATTATTGTTTGTTATTGTAAGTAGTGTCATTGTCTGTCTTGAAAAGTGTTGGGCAACTTCATATTTTTGTGGAATCTGGAAGAAGAAAAAAACATTTTCAATTGAATGTATTTAATTTTATTTATCAAGAACTCATTAAATTGTTCAAGAGAAGAAAAATATATATACATATGGAAATAAATGCATGCTATTTTGAACATTTGAGTCATCAAAGAATCATATAATTAATACACATTTGTGTATTTATATACAAATTTATACACGTTTGTTTCCACAATAACATGAAGCAGGGAAAAAAGATCAACACGGATAAGTATTGATAATTCTTATTAATTTTATACAAATAATAATTGGTCCTAACAGAACAGCTGGTCATCACACATATAATGATTGCTGAAGGATCATGTGACACTAAAGACTGAAAATTCTGCTTTGAATTATACCAATAAATTACATTTGAAACATTAAATACGAAAAATGTTATTTTACATTATATTAATATTACATTGTACAAACAAAATGTAGCCATGGTGAGCAGAAGAGTCTAATAAAAGTATCGTTTATAATAATACTATATTATGTACTAGCATATAATAGTACTTATAAAAGTAAAAAAAAAAAAATATATATATATATATATATATATATATATATAGTAAAAACTCAATTGGTCAGTAGTGGGCTTGGGCTTAAGTCATTTTGAGTCAAGTGATTTTAAATTTGAACATCAGTTAAAAAACACTCTGAAGTTTTTAGAGGACAAACATATCAGTCCAAAAAAAAATCTTTCATTTCACACTGAAATGTCTGGAGCACAGAACTAAGTTTGGTCTCATTTATAAGAAGAACTGAACTGAAAAATAGAAATATTATTTGTTAGTTTATTTATTGTTGACCTAAAATGCTAGAAAGTGAAAGCCTAAAGTCATTAAATAATTTGTTCTCCAAATTTCAGCTAAGTTTTTATTTTTTTAAAGAGTGTTCAAATTGTTATTTGGTGTACTTTACTTTTTGCCAGCAAAACTCCACTGGTATACTGTAAGATTTTTGTAAGATTTGTTAATTGGAGCTGGAATGCCATTTTTCACTCACTATGTTTCATGAAGCTATGTATCTCTAAATCAATTATACATATGGTAGTATAGACAATGATAGGCTGACCCACATACTTATATGAGCTCAACAATATTAAGACTATCTAATATATAGTGGAAAAGTAATTAAGCACTTCTTTCATCACTGTAATGTGACTTTAGAGATCATTTCTTGGGTGTATTGTGTTGTAGCAATCCAACACACCTAGCTAAATGCTATCTGCAATTATAAAGCAATAAAATATATCATAACCCCGAACAAAGGGCACAAGGTAAAGGGTGCGCAGTGTTGGGCAAAGTTTTTTTTTTAAGTAATGAATAATAATGTTGAGTTACTTCCTAAAAAAGTAACTAGTTGCGTTACTTGGTTACTTCTTATGGGAACTAATGTGTTATGTTACTTTTGAGTTACTTTTGTGTTACTTTTTCTTACCTTTACCGAGGCTTGATCATTCAGAACTTGCAGTGTTTTTTTCTTCTTTCTTTTTTTTTTTAATAGAGTAGCTCTACAATTAACAATGCACAGTAAAATCCCTTATTTACTTAAATAAAAAAAAAACACATAAAAATTATATTTTAAGTTAATGTTATCTTCTGAGAACTTCCTACCCCAGAGCTATACATGCCGCATATACAGATTAATGAACGTTTAAAGCAATGTTTTTGCTACTTTTGTACTTTTTGTCTGCAACGACGCCCAAACTATCCCCCTCTCTACAGACTTGTGAGAGGGCCGGATGTCCCGAGTGCTGTCGTAATAATTTGTGTAGTTCACCCAGAACGGGTGCACTACTTCATTCTAGTGGTCTCACTACATCCATGTCAATGCGGCGGAAAGGGGTTGAAATAATGGGAAGTGAAATTAATGGTGCTTTGTCCCTATGACGAACCGCACTGGTTGTCTGACAGATGTTGCATGTGTTGCAATGTGTCTGGACATCAGTCTACATGGTTGGCCAATAGAAACACGTGTACTGATGCGGGTGTATGTTTTCTGGAATGCCAAATGTCCTGCCCATGGAAGTGTGTGTGCAAGATGTAACACAAGGGGATGAACAGACATGGGTACAACCAACCGTTTCACATCTCCTACTTGCAGAAACAAAACATTGTCAATGATAACAAAATGTTCATCATTCAAAGTCATGTTGTCAGGTTTTGCAGCTCTCACAAACAGTGGTTTCAAAGAAAAATTATTTCTTTGTAATTCGGAAATGTTTTCAGGTATCTGCCAGTTCTCTGCCTCAAGACCATTCACATTAGGCTTTTGAAATGGAGACCGTAGTCGTTTTAACAGTCTTTCCTGCTGTATTGGTTTTTTTTTGCCCTTGGTTGCACCCTGCAGCAGACTATCATCAAAATCTGGCAATAAATGCAAGCCAGCTTTTGCTTAGGCAGGTGTTACTACAGAAAACACATTTTCTATGTCATTCAAACCTGCATTGCTCTGCTTGGTAGACAAATAGCACTGTTCATTCAACACAGGACGATCTCAACCCAAAACCATGTCAGCGGGTAAATTAGTGACCACAGCTACATTTACATGTACATTTCATCATGTATCAACACTAGTACCTCAGCTCTAGGATACCTCTTTATATCCCCATATATGCATTGTACATTAGTAGTGTTAGCAAAAACCAGTTAGTTTAATTTTTTTTTTTGCAGGGCATACCGATGCTTTGTGTCCTTTTTGTTGACACGCGTAACAGATCAGTGTATGTGTGTCTCAAGTCCGTGTGAGTGCTGGATGTCAGTATTGTGTAAATTGTGTCGTGCTCTACCTTTTGCACGTTGCGTGCGCAGACCGGAGCGATGAGCGTTAGCATACTGCTGAGCCAATCATGCTGCTTCCAGTCCTGAGTCCGGCTCATGTTCCTTGACCCATGTCCTGGTATCCGGATCCATAACCCTCAGCAGTTGCTTCATGATAATCAGCTCACTGATCTCGTCCTTAGAGTGAAGATCTGGTCGAACCCAGCACTGATACAGCCGACAGCTCCATTCTTCCCGAGGCCACTGCCATGTTTGGGCCAGACGATGAAATCGCCGCAGATAGCTTTCAATGTCATCATCCGCAGCTCACAAAGAAACCGCTCTTCTCTTGCTTGCTGCGCCTCAAGGAAATCCCTCATCATACTTGCCATGCCCTCACTGGACTGAGTAGAAGGTGCTGGGACGCTCTGTAGCTGCCTCCTCTCCACTAGATGACAGCCTACGCCAAGCTGCATCCTTCACCGCGAATCGTAGACCCGTCCTTCTCCCTTTCATCATCCCCTTCCGGGTGGCCATCCCACTTCTGACACCAACCATGACGACGCCCGAACTATCCCCCTCTCCACAGACTTGTGAGAGGGCCGGATGTCTCGAGTGCTGTCGTAATAATTTGTGTAGTTCACCCGGAATGGGTTTACTACAAGGCGTGGAAGGCCCGACACGAACAAAAACAATTCAATAAACGATGACTTTTCCCGGAAGTGTAAAAAATGGTGGAGTTTATTTACAAAGGTGATAATACAAACATCCAGTGCAAAGTACATGTACAGTGACCCGCTTCCCAAAAAGGTATATACAAGAAAAATAGCAAAAAATATACAAAGTATCAAGATAACGAAACAAACTATAAAGACTTATATACAACTCAAAAATAAACAAACACTATATCCACAATATATAATAGAGTATCCAACACAAAGAGAATTGCTCACGGTTCAGCTACAACATGCTCGTTAGCCAGGTAAACTAACAAAGATCTTGAGTCTGGCGTCCGCTTAAATAAGCCAGACTCCGCCCCTCGATCGGGACATATCAATAATAGGTAAGTATATTTATTGAACCTTTTTCATCCATTGCCTAAGTGGCATAAAGTTCAATATAAAGATCCCATCTGTGAAACAGATACATAAACATTAGGGGTGTGACGAGACGCTTACTCCACAAGACGAGACACGAGATTGGGTTTACGACAACGAAGAAATCTTCAATTATGAAATATATGAATAGAAATTAGTCTTTTATTCAACTGAAAAAAAAATCACAAATTGCAAAACTATTAGGTGCTATTTTTTAAATCAATTTTTACTTATATTTTAGTGAGTTCTATGCAATAAAGCACATGAAAACACTACAAAATATTTTTCTAATAGCCTATGTGAATGGAAAATAGACTTTTTATATATAATTTTAATTATTAGCAAAATATTTGCTAATATATAAATGGAAAATAGATTTTTATTCAACTGCAAAAAAAAGAAATAAATAAATCACAAACTGCAAAACAATTTAGCTGCTAAAAAAAATTCTAATGAATGGTATTTTATTTCTATTTTAATAAATTCCATGCTGTAAAGGACATGCAAACACTGCTAAATATTTAGCTATAAATGTTTCTGACTGTGTATGGATGTAATGTAATTTGATACCGCACGCCAAATGGAAGAAAAAAAAAAAACTTTTCCCGGACAGCATAAACATGTATTCAGTGATGATGATGTGACGACTGACCAGACTCGGAAGGTGCCGAGAATATCGTCAAACAGCCGTGTGTGTATGTCTTATCCTGTCGCAAAATGCGGCTAAAAGTCCTTTACGATGTTAATAGTTTGATTCAGGTCTTTACATGTCTGTACTGCACTTCAATAATGCGACTGAAATAGGAATACTCCACGTTTTAATTCCATATGTGTTTAAGACGATAATGACTTATCTGAAGTGCTATTCCATCGCATTGTTATGAACCATAATGTGTGTGGCTGCAGTTGTTGCCTCTGTTGGACGCGGCAGCCGCTGAACTGAAAGCGGTTACGTCACACCCGCCCGCCCAACGACACGTGCAACTCTGAGGCCAGCCTGGGTTGCCAGGTGTGTGGAAAGCACTTAATTTGCAGTTTAAATCCAATCCTGCCTCCGATCTTCAATGCTAATTCCACCCTCACGATCCATCATAACATAACACCTCACGAGACAACTTTTCACTTCGACGAGAAATCTTGTCGCGATTTAATCTCGCGAGATCTCGTCATATGAGATCTTGTCACACCTCTAATAAACATAGAACCTGAATACCAAATATTCATCAAATAAACATTTCTCTCCTTTAACAGGACAATCAGCTACGATGGCTGTACCCAAACACAAAGACAATAGTATAGTTGGAGCTTCAGTGCGTGGTGCCGCCATGGCGCGGCTTGTGATGTCATAAGCCGGCGCCATCTCTGCGCTCGGTTTGGCCGACCCAGCACTGAAGTCCAACTTTCCCGGACAAACAAACAAAAGGACAAACAAAGACACAAAGTGTCTAAATGTATGCTCAATGTAATCGGAGGAGAGATGGAGAAGTGGAGGAAATGACTGGATGCTGTGAGATGATGCGTGCACTCGGCATCTCCAGTGAACGGAGGGGAAAAGTACAGGTAAGTTTGTGTACCAGTGCGGCCGTTGAAGACGGTGGGAAGAAGCCTCTCTTCTTCACATTGTCTTATTAGTTCAGTAAAATCACTGTCCATTGAAACAGTCCACTTTTCCTTTTCTTCCATGTGTTCAGAATAATGAGAATACTTCCATTGCAGAAATGTAAGACTTTGTTATCTTCATTACTGTCTGTTCTGTCTGATTTAATGTGACTAATTTTAACAATATAAAATAATTTTTCTTGCTTTATTTCAGCTTGAAAAAGAGGGCCTGTTCTGTGGGTCATTTCCATAACAAAACATCAGAAAAATGTTGTATTGCAGCTTTTACTGGCCTCATTTATATAGAACCTTTGAAATAAAAAAAAGTTATGACACAACCTGTCATCTTTAACTTTTTTCTGTAATGGAAAACTTTTTATATAGTCTAGGCTAAAATGATAAAACTCAGATCAGGCTACATCTCTGCAAACAATGTTGTTCATACATATGCATACCTTTAAAATAATGTTGAATGACTTGACGTAACAGAAAGAACACACTGACCCATAAACCGTGGCAAATAACTGTGAGGGTTGCAGGGTTGGGGTAGGTGTACAGTAGGTGTAGACGTTAATAACTGAGGGTTGGGTTTAGGGTTGGGTAGGTGTAGACAATAATTGTAAGGGTTGGGTTTAGGGTTGGGGTAGGTATAGACATTAATAAACTGTGAGGGTTGGTTTTAGGGTTGGGGTAGGTGTACTGTAGATGTTAATAACTGTGAGGGTTGGTTTTAGGGTTGGGGTAGGGGTAGATGTTAATAACTGTGAGGGTTGGTTTTAGGGTTGGGGTATGTCACAATCACCAGCGATCCAGCCTGTGCAGATCGCTGGTAAACACACAGTTCACTAACGAACTACAAATCCACCATTTCATGGACTACAAGATCCAGTCATGCAACACACACACACACACACCTGCTCCAAGTTTCCGGTGATTGCACACACACACACACACACACAGACACAGCTGAAGCTCATCATTCATTACCCGGACTATAAAGAGAACACTCACACTAACATCATTGCTGAGTCTTGTTAAACTGTATAGTGACATTATGACACGTTTTCCTTGCCTTGTTTTGACCCTCGCCTCGTTTGTTTGTTTGTTTATTTCTGTCTGCTGCCTGCCTTTTGACCATCTGCCTGTGTTTTCGACTACGATCCTGGATTTGCCTACATACATCTGTTTGCCCCTGTGTTGACCATTGCTTGCCTGACTATTCTTAATAAAACCTGCATTTGGATCCTCACTCCGTTGTCAGCGTCCACTTCACGTTACAGAAGACTCAGCCGCAATAATGGATCCAGCAGGACATCTTGCCAGGTTACAGCAAGGCTTAAATTCCAGAGGACCATGTCAGTAAGCTTTTGGACATTGCTAATAACTCAACTCTTCCGGACTGTTTGCTCATTCACTTTTTTTTATCATGGCCTTAATGAACCCTTCAAATCCACCCTCATTCGTTATGGTCCTCGGGGGTCTTTCCAGCAAGCCCTAGACATGGCCCTGCTAGTCAGTGGATCCCCTTTCACTGTAGGCGAGGTGGAGGAAACCCCTAAATGTTTTTTTGGGGGGGGGCAATAGACAGCAAGACCCACTGGCGACGGGGCTTGCTGCTCACCCTACCATTATGCTGGCATCACCCATACTCCTGTCCCCTGTTCACCAGCCTAGACCACAGCCAGATCACAAGATGGCCGCCTCCAGTCCTCCAGTTCACAAAATGGCCGCCTCCAGTCTTCCAGTTCACAAAATGGCCGCCTCCAGTCCTCCAGATCACAAAATGGCCGCCCTCCAGTTCTCCAGCTCCCAAGATGGCTGCCTCCAGTGCGCCAGCTCACAAAGTGGCCACAACCAGCCCTCCAGCTCACAAAAGGGTTACTGCCAATCTGCCACCAGCTTACAAGATGGCTTCCTGTTCCGAGTCTGTTCCTGTCGTTGTTCCTAAAATGCCATCACCTGAGCCACCAGAATGGCCACCACCACCTGAGCTGCCAGAGCTGCTGCCACCACCAGAGCTGTTACTGCCAGAACTGCCACCACAACCCACAGAGCTGCCAGATCCTCTGTCACTGCCAGAGCTGCCAGACACTCCGTCACTGCCAGAGCTGCCAGATCCTCCAGAGCTGCCAGAGTCACCGCTGCCAGAGACATTGACGCCGCCAGAACCCTCTGTATTTCCCGAATGGCGGGCACCAGATACCTCTGAATCCCTCGAATGGCGGGCGCCAGATACCTCTGAATCCCTTGAATGGCGGGCACCAGATACCTCTGAATCCCCCGAATGGCAGGTGCCAGATACCTCTGAATCCCCCAAATGGCAGGCGACAGATACCTCTGAATTCCCAGAATAGCTAGCGGCGCCAGATCCTCCCGAATTCCCCGAATGGTTAGGGGCACCAAATCCTCCCAAATGGCCAGGGGCGCCAGATCCTCCCAAATTCCCCGAATGGTCAGGGGCGCCGCCTGAGTTCCCCGAATGGCCAGGGGCGCCGCCTGAGTTCCCCGAATGGCCAGAGCCACCACCTGAGTCCCACGAATGGCCAGAGCCGCCGCCTGAGTCCCACGAAAGGCCAGAGCCGCCACCTGAGTCCCACGAAAGGCCAGAGCCGCCACCTGAGTTCCACATATGGCCACCAGAGCTGTGTGACTTCCCAGAGCCGCGTGACTTCCCAGAGCTGCCAGAGCCATGTGACCCTTCAGTGCTTCCTGAACCAAAGCCTCCTGACCCACTGGGGTTATATGAACTGCCAGTGCTTCCTGAAACAAAGCCTCCTGACCCACTGGGGTTAAATAAACTGCCAGTGCCTCCTGAACCAAAGCCTCCTGACCCACTGGGGTTAAATGAACTGCCAGTGCCTCCTGAACCAAAGCCTCCTGACCCACTGTGGTTAGAAGAACTGTCAGTGCCTCCTAAACCAAAGTCTCTTGACCCACTGGGGTTAGATGAACTGCCAGTGCCTCCTAAACCAAAGCCTCCTGACCCACTGGGGTTAGATGAACTGCCAGTGCCTCCTGAACCAAAACCTCCTGACCCCACTGGGGTTATATGAACTGCCAGTGCCTCCTGAACCAAAGCCTCCTGACCCACTGGGGTTAAATGAACTGCCAGTGCCTCCTGAACCAAAGCCTCCTGACCCACTGTGGTTAGATGAACTGCCAGTGCCTCCTAAACCAAAGCCTCCTGACCCACTGGTGTTAGATGAACTGCCAGTCTCTCCTAAACCGAAGCCTCCTGACCCACTGGGGTTAGATGAACTGCCAGTGCCTCCTGAACCAAAACCTCCTGACCCACTGGGGTTATACAAACTGCCAGTGTCTCCTGAACCCCAGCCTCCTGACCCACTGTGGGCGTATGACCAGCCAGTGCCTGCTGAACCTAAGCCCCCAGACATACTTCAGCTCCACACTCCAGGCCCTCTGCAGCTCCAGGCCCTCCGCAGCTCCACGCTCCAGGTACACCTGTGCTGCATGGTCCTGGCCCTCCGTCCCGCTCCCTGTTCCGCCTCCACTTCACCTCCCTCCTGGACTGCAGTGGGACCGTCTGGAAGCCGCTCTTAGAAGGGGGGGCTCTGTCACGATCACCAGCGATCCAGCCTGTGCAGTTCACTAACAAACTACAAATCCGCCATTTCATGGACTACAAGATCCAGTCATGCAACACACACACACACACACACACACATACACACACACACACACACACACACACTCACACACCTGCTCCAAGTTTCCGGTGATTGCGCACACACACACACACACACAGACACAGCTGAAGCTCATCATTCATTACCCAGACTATAAAGAGAACACTCACACTAACATCATTGCTGAGTCTTGTTAAACTGTATAGTGACATTACGACGTGTTTTCCTTGCCTTGTTTTGACCCTCGCCTTGTTTGTTTATTTCTGTCTGCTGCCTGCCTTTTGACCATCTGCCTGTGTTTTCGACTGCGATCCTGGATTTGCCTACATACATCTGTTTGCCCCTGTGTTGACCATTGCTTGCCTGACTATTCTTAATAAAACCTGCGTTTGGATCCTCACTCCGTTGTCAGCGTCCACTTCACGTTACAGGGTAGGTGTAGACATTAATAAACTGTGAGGGTTGGGTTTAGTGTTAGGTTTGTTTGTATACAAACAAAACGTGTATTCACAAAGACAAATCTGTTTTCACAAAATTGTGCACATTTACTTCAGATTTTTCAAACACAAGAGTCGTAACGACAATTGTATATTTCTCAGATTGGTAGGAAGATGTGGACACATTGATTTGACAACGGTGTGGTTTTTCTATGCAAAATTATTTGTGTTCGATTCCTAAAAAGCTTATAAAAGGGTGGGAGAAAAAAAACAAAAAACTAACCCAGCAGTGTAGGCTCAAACAAAAATCAATTCACACACATGCATCACCCGATCCACAAACACACAACTTGTTTTTCACACACGCAAATTAAGATGCGTTAATGTAAAACAGAACATTTGTTTTCAAAGACATGTATAATCGTAAATTCACAGACTCAGGTAGAAAACCATTCGTTAGTGCATGTAAAAATAGATATACAACATTAATGGCGTGTTTATTATAGTTAAAAAAAAAAACTAAAAAAACCTGATGTACAAAAGAAATAAAAATAGTATTAAGTAATCAAAAAATAATAATTATATATTAGAACTGAGTGAGTAAGTAAACAGTTTATTGCCAAAATGATGTAAATAGGAGACATGTCAAACAGGTAAAGTCTTTATCTTGCAGATTGTGAGCAGTGGAGCCGTGATGGAGTGAACTGGTGACTGATGACAAAGACAAACAGGATTGGGAGAAACACAACCAGGAGGGAATCAAACTAGGAAGAGACACAGAGATACTATGGATACACAAGGAGCAGACAAGGTAAGTAACTCTGAAAAACTGGAATAGACTGACCGTTTATTTCATCCTTCTCGATGTGACGAGGCCCCACACTGATCCTGTACAGTACAGATTGTGTTCAGCTTGCCAAATTTACATTCATTTTCGATCGCTAGCAGTGTGACTCTGAAGTGCTGCACTGTATGTTTGCAAGTTTTCTCCCCACAATGTCGACGAAACATTCTGCACCGTCACTTCTGGACATGTTAAAGGAAGGTAGAAGTTACACAGCTGTAGGGCGCCATTACACAATAAATAAATGAAGATGGTTTACATCTTTGGTTTCATTCTGTAATATTGGACTTATTTTTCTACGAAGGTTTGAACTTTGAGAGTGTTTAAACAAGTGTGAAAATGTTAATGCCTGTCTGAGAAAAGTGTATAAAGTGTGTAGTGAGGGGTTTTACAGCCTTAAAACATCTATAATAATTGTAAAAAATAAAGCTGACTACTTTGCGGATTTCACCTATTGCTGGTTATTTTTAGAACGTAACTCTGGCGAATAATGAGGGACCACTGTATATTATTCATCTAGAGAAGAAAAAAGTTTGATTGTAAGATTTTTTCATACTCAATGTTTTTGTCAGAGTTAACTAAACTTAAAACCATAAAACAGTTCATTACTCATTAATTAATTAATTAATTAAATAAACAAACGAACGAATAAACCTGATTTAAACTATCCATCAAGTACGTTTTCCATTTTCGTTTGACTATTTATTTAACTTAATGGACTAAATATCTAATATATTTAAAAGGGAAACAATAAAAAAAATCTATTTGGTCACATTTATCAGACATCTTGTTAAAAATCCTCAATAATGACATGTACTAAAGTTAAATAACAGCTTTTTTAAATTAAAAAAATATGTATCTATTTGAATATTGATGAGTTTAAATCGCCACCTTCATTTGCCTTTAAGCAGTGTTTTGAATGTCATAAATGTGCAGGAGCAGAATAACCTGGTCATGACTGTAAGCACTCAGTGTTTTTGTTTGCACTGATTAAACACTGTAAAGTGGTTTTGTCTCCTGGTTCATTTCCTCGGTTCATCAGATGGATGTTTTTATCATCTCTGTTCATGAACTGTTGATCAGTGTTGAACAGAAGAGGGCGCTCAAGCACTGCAGACACAGATTACACTCTTCTACTTGTTTTTTTGACTCTTTTGTTTTTATTGATTTCAGATCTACTTATGTGCTCAAGTAGCCTAATATAGTGTGTGAGTGTAGTATCCTGAAGTAACCACAAGGGGTCGTTATTGTATTACAAGTGTTGTGTTCTTACCTGTGAGTCAGTTGAAGAAGATATCCGATGCAGAAGGCATGTGGTGGAAATGTCTGTTTCTGTAACTGAGGTAAACAGAAAGTAAAGGTTCACTTCAACTCAATGCATGTTGTAGACTAATCTTTATTGAAGATACTACAGTGAGTATTCCACATTAAAGGGATAGTTCACCCAAAACGTAAATTCTGTCATCATTTACTCACCTTTTACTTGTTCCAAACCTGTTTAAGTTTCTTTCTTAAGATATTTTGAAGAATGCTGCAAACCTGTATCCACTGACATTCGGAATATTTGTTTTCCTTCTATTGGTGTAAACAGTTACAGGTTTTCAGCTTTCTTCAAAATATCTTAGTTTGTGTTCAACAGAAGAAAGAAACTTATTTGAAACCACTTGAGCGTGAGTAAATATATGAGTAAATCTTCCGTTTTGGGATGATGAGTCTCGATTTCTGCTGCGACATTCGGGTGGTAGGGTCAGAATTTAGTGTCAACAACATGAAAGCATGGATCCATCCTGCCTTGTATCAACGGTTCAGGCTGGTGGTGGTGGTGTAATGGTGTGGGGGATATTTTCTTGGCGCACTTTGGGCCATTAGTACCAATTGAGCATTGTGTCAACGCCACAGCCTACCTGAGTATTGTTGCTGACCATGTCCATCCCTTTATGACCACAGTGTACCCATCTTCTGATGGCTACTTCCAGCAGGATAACGCGCCATGTCATAAAGCGTGAATCATCTCAAACTGGTTTCTTGAACATGACAATGAGTTCACTGTACTCAAATGGCCTCCACAGTCACCAGATCTCAATCCAATAGAGCACCTTTGGGATGTGGTATATATATATATATATATTCAGTCAAGCCCGATATAATTCATACCCCTAGAAAAATCTGACTTAAAGTTACTTTTATTCAACCAGCTATTATTATTTTTTGACCGTACATTACATTGGCTTTACCAAAAGATAATAAGACAATGTACAAGAGGCATCATTGTAGATAAAAAAGTATGTCTAAGCTTTTATTTACATTTAAACAAATACTTTAAGTCAGAATTTCCCAGGGTTTTAATAGTTTCAGGCTTGACTGTATATTTACTGTATACAGCTCTATGCAAAAATTTGGGCACCACTCTGTGGCTGTAAAATTATGTGCTTTTTCTTTATAAGAGAAGATCACAGTGAAATGCCATTTGATTTCTAGTGAAAGCTAGATAATGTCATGTTTTTCAGACAGAAATTTGTTGTGTAGCAGTATTGAGATGTCTAAAATTAAGTTGAAACTGAAAAATAGGCTATGCAAAAGTTTGGGCACCCTCTCTTTTGTGTGGATTTCAAAACCTGTAGTCACTTAATGCTGATTGATTACAACACAAAATTGATTTGAGGGACTCAGTGAACCTTAGCACTCCTAACACAGGTGCAACCAATCATGAAAAAGGACATTTAAGATAGCTGATTGCTAGTTGTGCTTCTCCTTATTGTGAAACTGAAAGTAGCAACATGGGAACCTCAAAAGAACTTCCTAATGACCTAAAAACTAGGATGATTCACCAACATGAATTAGGCAAAGGATGCAAAAAGCAACCACAAAGGTTTAAAGTCTCAATCTCCACTTTTAGAAATATAGTAAGAAAATGGAAGGCCACAGAAACAGTTCTGGTGAAGGAAAGATGTGCTAGACCAAGAAAAAATATCCGAAAGGCAAAGGCGAAGAACGGTTAGAATGGTCACAGACCACCTCCAAAGAGCTCCAGGAACATCTTGCTGCTAATAATGTCATTGTACATCGTTCAACAGTTCAGCACACTCTTCACAAAGAACAGCTCAATGGAAGAGTGATGCAGAAGAAGCATTTTCTGCATTCTGCCAACAAGAAGAGTCGTTTGAGGTATGTAAAGGCTCATCTAGACAAACCTGAATCATTTTGGAAAAATATACTGTGGACAGATGCCACAACTATAGGTGCTTTGCATGGCGGAAAAAGAACACAGCATTCCAGGAGAAGAACATGCTCCCTACTCTAAAATATGGTGGAGGTTCCATCATGCTGTGGGAACCTGGAAACCTTGTCGAAGTTAAAGGTCGCATAGATTCCACCCAATTTCATCAGATTCTGAAGAACAATGTTCAGGAATCAGTCAAGAGGCTGAAGTTACGGCTGGGCTGGATGTTTCAGCAGGACAATGACCCAAAGCACATTTCCAGATCTACCAAGGAATTAATGTTCTAGAACAGCCATCCCAGTCCCCAGACTTGAACATCATCGAAAATCTATGGATTGATTTGAAAAGGGCCGTTCATGCTCGGCACCCATCAAACCTGACTGAACTGGAGAAATTTTGCAAGGAAGAATTGCCCAAAATGCCTTCAGCAAGAGTTTAGGGACTTATCCTTGACTATAAGAAGCGTCTACAGGCTGTTATTTCAGCAAAAGGTGGCTGTACAAAAGATTGATGTCATTATTCTGTTGGGGTGCCCACATTTTTGCACCTGTCTGTTTTTGTTATGACTTAAATTGCATTGCATCTGTTGATTAAATAAATGTTATGTCTGAACTGAAATGTTGCTTTTTCCCTAGGGTATAAAATATATCCAACTGAATTTGCTGATTTGAAAGGCCAGCAGGCTATGGATTGCAATTATAAAAATGATCAGGGGTGCCCATACATATATATATACATTATATAACAGTTATATAAACTGTTTTTATGATGCCTTGAAAGCACCAATTCTATGCTTTATCAAAGGAATCAAGCATGTTTGAGATAACCTGAGTTTTAATCAGTGATGCCTGATTTCTTTATGTAGCCAAAGTATGTTTTTTAACTGGTAATGAACTCAAGGTCACCACATAAAGAGCATGTGATGAAACACTTTATCTTCACAGATTAAACATTTGCCACCAGCATCAATCAACGGCAAAGTGACAGAAAAAAAAAAGTGTATGTCAGTGAATGTGATAATGTACAGAAGGGGAAATCAGTGTAGATTACAGTCATACACAGTGGGTACGATAGGTATTGAACACGTCATGGTTGGTTAATGTATTTCTAAAGGAGCTTTTGATGTGAAATTCACCTGGATTACCAGATTGGTATAAACCCAAACATACAAATAAAGCCATTTTTGTCACAAATTACGTTGTGTGCAGTAACAATGAAATGGCACAAGGAGAAAGTACTGAATACTGAAATGTATTTAATGCTTTGTATAAAATACTTTTTTGTGGTAATGAGAGCTTCAAGACTCTTCTTGTATGGAGAATGGAGTCGCATGCAATGCTCAGGTGTGATTTGTTCTTTTTTTTTCTTCAAGAGAGTCTGAATATCTTGCCAGTTCTGTGGGGCTCGTCTATCAACTCTGATCTTTAGCTCTAATTTTCTATTGCATTCTACTCAGGTGATTGTCTGGGCCATTGAAAAAGCACTACTGTGTAGCACTATACAACTATATGTTTTATATGCCAGGGGGGTTTGGAGTCCGAAAGACCCACTTCCCCACTGACAAAGTCCAGAATTTGGCCCCTATATGAGCTCATTTGTCCTATTTTTCACAGTATGCCATCATAAATTGTGAAAATAACCGATATCAGAACGCTTTAAGACCAATTTAATTTTTAATTATTTAAATGGACAAATTCTGACTAAGGAAATGAGCTGGCCAGTTTGTTATTTGCCTGTAGTCTACAGTTTTTAATTTAACACAAGTTTTTGCAGATTCCTAGTTGTTGTTGTTGTTGTTTTTTAACGATGGATGATAATAAACTTGTATTTTAAAAATCAGCATTTTTTTTTCACATTTTTTATTCAAAATTCTAATCTCATTATATTATTTATAAAACTATAATAACTTATTGCTGCGCTTCCCACCTCCCAGCCGCAATGACTTCTGAGACTTCTACAGTGAGTACTGCACTCAAGTCTGCATTTGATACATCCTCGATATCAGGAACACCTCAGGGTTCTGTCATGGATCCTCCGTTCTTGTAGTCTTGAGTTTTGGAACTGAACTTTGTCATCTTCATTATCTGGTAATGCACTGAAAAAAATGATTCATTAGATTTACTAAATTTTATAAAAGGTAAGTGGTTGCAAACAATTTAAAACAAACAATGCCGAATTTAAAGAAACAGATTAGGTTGAACATTACTAAAAATGTATTTGTTTGTTTAAATTCAGCCCATAGAAATTGAGACTGAAGCAGATAGTGTTCAGGTGCTGAATTGTAATATTGTGAGATTTCAGCTGCTGTCTGGGCTTTCCATGCCTTTTTACACATCCCTTTCTTCATGTGTTCACAATTTTTTTCCTGTGTCATTTCATTTTATTACACATAACTTCATTTTAAACTAATTAATTTAGTGTTCATTGCATATATGGTATTCTTTGGTTGTTACTGACATCTGGTGAAAAAGTCGAGTCAACAGCACCTTTAGAAATATGTTTTCGTAGAAAAATGTTGATGTGTTCAATACTTATTTTTACCCCTGTTGTATCTATTCAAACACCTCAGTCTGTTTATTAGCGAGCTTTATTTCAAACCTAAGTTGAGCATTCAGCTACAGTTATAACAGCGAGTGATTAATATAAAAAGAAAATCTGATCACTGAAAATGTTTGTGAAGTGTGTGTGATCATGTTTCTCTGTTTCGGTGATTAGTCTGGATGTTTTTCCCCAATGTTCAAATGACTCCTTATAATTACCATAAAACAAACTGGAAGTGACTTTAACCTTACAGAGACCTCAACCTGTGTGTCCTGCGCTGGGGTAAAACACTCTCACACAAGCGCACACACACACACACACACACACCACACTTTAACCTAACACTGAACACCAGGGAATCCCTCCTAGTGAGCTGTGTGTGTGTGCGTGCGTGCGTGCGTGCGTGCGTGTGTGTGTGGTAATAATCACACTTCAGAGACAAGGACCCGAAACCAATTTCTTACAATGTTCTAATCCTGTCTCTCCCTCAGTGCCGGAGATAAACTAAGAGGTTAATGTTTTGTGTGTCTATGTGTGTGTCTGTGTTTATGTGTTTGTGGGTGTTTATGTGTGTTCGAATGTGTGTGTGTGTGTGTGTGTGTGTGCGCATATTTGTGGGGTCTATATGTGTGTGTGTGTGTGTGTGTGTTATAGCATTGTTTGTGCTTTATTTATATTTATTTATGCATTTTTAAAATTGTATTATTTAGATTTTAGTTTTAGGGGTGGCGTGGTGGCACAGTGGGTAGCTCTGTCGCCTCACAGCAAGAAGGTTGCTGGTTCGAACCTCAGCTGGGTCAATTGGCATTTCTGTGTGGAGTTTGCATGTTCTCCTCGTGTTGGCGTGGGTTTCCTCCGGGTGCTCCGGTTTCCCCCACAGTCCAAACACATGCGCTATAGGTGAATTGGGTAAGCTAAATTGTCCGTAGTGTATGTGTGTGAATGCAATAGTGTATGGGTGTTTCCCAGTGATGGGTTGCGGCTGGAAGGGCATCTGCTGTGGAAAACATATGCTGGATAAGTTGGCGGTTAATACTTCTGTGGCGACCCCAGATTACAGTTTTTCTCAGTCGCTTTGGTATATTTCTCAGATCAGAATTAAATTTTCCAAAACAGTAAGTGCATTTCTCAAAACAGCGCATATAAATAGCAAAACATAATGGATTACCTGCAAAAGTCTCAAAATCCTTAGTTAATCTCTTAAAACTACATTTCTGTGTCAATGAATGTGTCAGTGCCGTCAGAATGAAAAGTTCTCGTATCATTGTGTGTGGATAAGACAGTCAAACTTAGCCATAGTTTTCATCAGAACAGCCCTCCAGAGTACACTGTTATATTGACAGTATTGTTATATATATTTTTTTTTTTGCTGTTTGTACTGTAATTTGTTGCCAGATCATGTCATTATGATACAGAAAGGAAAAGACAGCACTCATATCACAAAAAAATCAAAATAAAAGTAGAAATGTGAACATAGGACAATCTCCTTTCAGATGCACCTTCATTAGACAAAGTCAAGATTCACCTCCGAGAAATTGACACACAAATTCTACACAGATTTAGAACAAAAAGTCTAATGGAAAATATAGAAAAATGCATTATGACAATATATTATGACAACTTGTTCAGCCATTTTGCATGTAAAGACTTAAGCCATGAACAAAGGATTAAATGTTGTGGGGGGTGAGACTATTCAACAGGGACCAGAGTAATACATTTTGATCAACACGACATAAGCAACTGATAATGTCGGAAACATCTGAGAATTGCACATATTCATTTGCATGGACGTACGCAAGCATTTGCAACTTGTTCAAAGGAATGAGAAACTGCTTTTCTGATGTGCACAAGTGACACAATGAGCTGAAGATTGAACAGGTAGATTTGAGAATTTCAATTCTGATCTGAGAAATGGACCAAAGCCACTGAGAAAAACTGTAATACTAGGCCAAAGAGAAAATGAATGAAGGAAAGATTTTAGTTTTAATTTAATAGTTTTGCTTTGTTCTTTTTAAATATTACTAGATAGATAGATAGATAGATAGATAGATAGATAGATAGATAGATAGATAGATAGATAGATAGATAGATAGATAGATAGACAAAAGTAGATGATTGGATGGATGGATGGATGGATGGATGGATGGATGG
>CAIGQV010013614.1:6716-18553 GCA_903798115.1 Danio jaintianensis
CACACACACACACACACACACACACACACACACACACAAAAGACTGAATTCACTCCAGCACGTCCACATCAGGTGCGATGCTGAGCTTTAATATTAGCTTATCTCCAAACGGTCTCGCTCAGCATACACTACACGCAGACTATCAAAGAACTCAGCCGTATGCTAATGTGTAATTAATTCCTGAAGCAGTATTTAAATCAGGATTAATTATAATTGAGCTCATTGTGCATCAAGTGAAGCCGTGTAATCATTTGAAGGGGAGTCGGGCTTTTATCGCACTTTTCTCCGAGTCCTATTTAGAATCCATAATATCAGGTTTCACGCTGCGGTCATGTGCTGTAATGTCTTGAAGTCAGACCTCAGACTCTTTTTTTTAACAGCGCTGTACTTAATTGTTAAACCGTCGTGCGCATTAACAGACTAACACACGCATGAATCAGACCGACATTTACATACACGTTCGGTGTTAATGCACGCTCACAGAAGTGTAAAAATCACATTAAAAAGAACTGGAGAAAGTGTTGAGTCAAGGGAGCTGTGAAACTGAGGAAATATCGAGCTATTCCTGGACTGATGTGAGCTGGGAATAGAGTGAGATGGGTTGTGGCTCCAAAAATACATCCATCACTGTCCGTTTTTACCATGGAGAGAAACACACGTGCGGAAGTTCAGGAGGAGGATCTGGACAAGTTCTTGACAGCGAAAATCACAGGAGAACCAGCGAAACAAAACAGAAAAATCAGTGCAACGTCGCCAGCTTTAGCACAAAAACATATGAACGTCAAAAACAAAAGTAAAAGAAATGTTAATTCATAAAACAGACTAAAAAGTCACTACAACACGACTTTAAAAATACTACGTGACCTGATCTTTAAAGCTCGATTTGCAGTCAGCATGTCTAATACTTTATTTCCTTGATGAAAACATTTTGTGTTAGGCTTTAAATGAGTCATGTGATATAAGAACTAATAGTAGAGATATATAATCTACATTATACAACACTTATTAGTCGGTGAGTGCATGAGTTATGCGTATTTATTCAGTAATGGACAAATAAAGTCACTGTTTTTATAAGTGAGTCACTGAATCACTCACTCAAGTGATTCATTCCAACTGGATTCATTCCAAGTGACTGATTCAAATTCAACTGATTCAATCAAATCAACTGATTCATCCAGGGATGAAATTAGTGATTATTATTATATGAACTTAAAGCCCAAATTTCAGTCAACATGTCTGATACTTTATATCCACAACAACAATGCTCTGTGCTAAATGAGCCATATGATATAAAAACTAAAAGAAGATAAATACAATCTACATTATGAGAGAGTATCTTAATTACTTAAAAATGTTAATTCATTAACGGACAAAAAGGTCACTGTCTTTATAAGTGAGTCACTGAATCACTCACTCTAATGATTCGTTCCAACACACTGATTCACTTAGTTATGAAACAAGTGGCTATCATTATCAATCAATGAATTAATGATTAATTCAAGTGATTCATTCAAACAAATGGATTCATCCATAAACTATCAGTATATCCTCAATTTTCATTCAACATGTCTAATACTTTATTTCCTTAATGAAAATCTTCTGTGCTAGGCTTTAAATGAGTTATATGATGTAAAAACTGAAAGATGATATATTTAATCTACATTATGCAACACTTCAGGTCAGTTTTAGGGTTTTTTGTGATTGTATCTGCAGGTTATACTATTGCCTTCATGCCTAATGAGTATTGAGTAATATATTTATCAATCAAAACAAATTAAACTCATTAAGAGACAAATAGAGTCACTGTCTTTATAAGTGAGTCACTGAATCACTCACTCAAACAATTCATTCCAACACACTGATTCATTCAGTTATGAAACAAGTGGCTGTTAATATGAGTGAATCAATGATTCATTCAAGTGATTCATTGAAACAAATTGATTCATCCATGAACGATCAGTATATCCTCAATTTTCATTCAATGTAGATATATTTAATCTACATTATGCAACACTTTAGGTCAGTTTTGGGTTTTTTTGTGACTATACCTGCTGGTTATACTATTGCCTTCATGCCTAATGAGTATTGAGTAATATACTTATTAACAAGAAAAAACCGAATTCATTAAGAGACTAATAAACAGAAAATTCAGTGCAATGTGGCGTCCTCAGAGAACAGCTGTACTTCGTGTCTGTGTAAGATCCGTCTCTAAACACTAATAGGTTTCAGTGTGTTGAAAATGAAAGCAGTTTGTCACTGGTGTTTAGTCTGATGATGGCCAATGCGAAAACAGCATTAATTATGGATGACGGACAGTCTGAGGAATACAAACGATCATAAAGATCCGCCATTACAGCTTTAGTGTGAAAGCAGTGGTGATGGATGAACGTCAAGAACAAGACTGAAGATGAGGAGCGATTTACTGCACATAATTAAGAATGTAACAAAACAGTTAGATAATCAAATAAACATACACATACCATTTAAAATGGTTTTAAATTACTTTTATTCCTTAAAGATACATTAAAACTGATGTTACAAGCACATGCATTGTAACAAAAACATTAATTCATTCATTTTCTTTTCGGCTTAGTCCCTTTATTAATCTGGGGTCGCCACAGCGGAATGAACCGCCAACTTATCCAGCATATGTTTTACGCAGCGGATGCCCTTCCAGCTGCAACCCATCACTGGGAAACATCCATACACACTCATTCACACACATACACTACGGACAATTTAGGTTACCCAATTCACCTATAGCGCAGGTCTTTGGACTGTGGGGGAAACCGGAGCACCCAGCGGAAACCCACGCCAACACGAGGAGAACATGCAAACTCCACATAGAAATGCCAACTGACCCAGCCGAGGCTCGAACCAGCGACCTTCTTGCTGTGAGGCGATCGTGCTACCCACTGCGCCACCGTGACGCCCACAAAAACATTCTATTTCAAATAAATACTTTTTTTTTACTTTTCCAAATTTTTCCAAAAGTATTCAGGTCATTGGACTGAAATATATAATAAAATATTCATACAGCAGGGCGACACGGTGGCTCAGTGGTAAGCACTGTCACCTCACAGCAAGAAGGTTGCTGGTTCGAGTCCCGGCTTGGTCAGTTGGCGTTTCTGTGTGGAGTTTGCATGTTCTCCCCATGTTGGTGTGGGTTTCCTCTGGGTGCTCCGGTTTCCCCCACAGTCCAAACACATGCACTGTAGGGGAATTGAATAAACTAAATTGGCTGTAGTGTATGAGTGTGTGTGTGAATGAGTGTGTATGGATGTTTCCCAGTACTGGGTTGCAGCTGGAAGGGCATCCGTTGTGTAAAACATATGCTGGATAAGTTGGCAGTTCATTCCACTGTGGAGACCCCTGATGAATAAAGGGACTAAGCCGAAGGAAAATGAATGAATTAATTCATACAGCAAGTATTGATTAAGATTCCTGAATAAATATGATTGCTGTAAACTATATTAGAGCCAAGTGATATTGAAGAAAAATAAAATATGCATGCTAAAAACTGCAATGTTCAATATGCGATATGATATTTAAATATATAATCAACCAAAATGTTTAACATTATTTCAGAGAAAAGGACGTATCATTACTGTTGCATAAAATAAATCTGATATATTAACAATCTAAACAAACAAACAAACAAAATAATAAATATCATCACCACTTTGCTCCACTGGAATGCTATAGTTATATCAACCTAAAATCATCCAGAGCAATCATTCATTCATTCATTTTCCTTCGACTTAGTCCCTTATTTATCAGGGGTCGCCACAGCGGAATGAACCACCAACTATTCCAGCATATCTTTTACGCAGCAGATGCCCTTCCAGCTGCAACCCAGTACTAGGAAACACCCATACACCCATTTACACACACACACACACACACACACACACACACACACACACACACACACACTCATACACTATGGCCAATTTAGTTTATTCAATTCACCTATACCGCATGTCTTTGGACTTGCGGGAGAAATCGGAGCACCCGGAGGAAACCCACGCCAACACGGGGAGAACATGCAAACTCCACACAGAAATGCCAACTGACCCAGCCAGGACTTGAACCAGCGACCGACCTTTTTGCTGTGAGGCGACAGTGCTAACAACTGAGCCACTGTATAGCACCGAGCACAGTATACCTTAAAGCTTGTACATTTCAGCATCCGGACTGAAATCAGCATGTCCACACTTCTTGGTTTTAGAGATACGTATTGCACATTGGGAGGCACAAATATCACTCATTTATTGCAAACCATTGCGATATGTACATTTGCGATAATTCGGTCATTTCAATTTATTGCACAGTCCCAATATGTATGAAAGAGCGCAACTGTTTTTAACATTGATAAAAATCTAAAACGTTTTTTGATCATCAATTCATCATATTAGACTGATTTCTGAAGGTTCACTAAAGACTATAGTAATGATGCAGAAACTTCAGCTTTAAATCACAGAAATAAATTACAGTTTAAAACATATTTCAACAGTAAACATTCATTTTACACTGTAAAACAAATTCTAAATATTACAAAATGTACTGTATTTTTGAATCAAACAAATGCAACCATGATGAGAAGCAGACTTCAGTAGTACGCAAGTAAATTATAGTCATTAATCCTTTACAGTCCAACCTCAGATGAAGATAAGGATGCACGAATAGAGACGCAGAGCACTAGATCAATGTGAGTGCTGTCTAACTGATACGTCAAATCCAAAAATGATCCATAATCTATAAATCTATAAAATCACTGCGCAATAATCTGCTTGGCTGAGCCTGTTTTAGCAGAAGATTTGGCCCAAATACACAGAGGAGCACTTCAATGTTTGACAAACTATCATCTTATCTTATACACACACACACACACACACACACACACAAATGCACACACGTGTCCACTAAAGCCTCTCCAATAGCTTGAATCTACTTAAAAAACCTTTCTCTGTGTAGGATCACACTAATGGGTCACACAGAGATCAGTGACACTAATATCTGCTCTGTGTATATATAAATGTGTATGTGTGTGTCATTAGTCCTTTCATTATCTCCTTAATGATCTCGGTTCGAGCGGTCAATTTTGGTTCAATTGTAAAGCTGGAATGTCAACGTGACAAAGAGGTGTGAGGAATTTGATGTCGAATGGCCCTCGCGAGGCCTCGTATGCATTAATGTGAGTGATTCAGAGGCAGAAACGGGAGGGAATTATCTGGTAAAACGGTTGGTTTGAGATGCTTCACATCCTACAGATGGGTTCCCACATGAAGACAAATGACCTACAACAACACACACGCACAAATGCACAACAAATACAGATATTTTCTGCATATTTACTGTGTTTAAAGAGAAGGTCATATGAGTTTTGCAGTCTGTAAAGCTCTCCTTCACATGTAAAATTGAATTAAAAGTTACTTAAAAAGTAGCCCTCCTGAATTATTAGCCCCCCTGTATATATTTTTTCCCAATTTCTGTTCAACGGAAAGAAGATTTTTCACATTTCTAAACATAATTTTTTTAATAACTCATTTGTAATAACTGATTTCTTTTATCTTTGCCATGATGACAGCACATAATATTTGACTAGATATTCTTCAAGACACTAGTATTCAGCTTAAAGTGACATTTAAAGGCTTAACTAGGTTAATTAGGGTAAAGTTAGGGTAATTAGGCAAGTCATTGTATAACAGTGGTTTGTTCTGGAGACAATCCAAAACAAATATTGCTTAAGGGGGCGAATAATATTAACCTTAAAATGGTTGTAAAAAAATTTAAAACTGCTTTTATTCTAGCTGAAATAAAACAAATAAGACTTTCTCCAGAAGAAAAAATATTATAGGAAATACTGTGAAAAATTCCTGAATCTGTTAAACATCATTTGGGAAATATTTGGAAAAAAAATTTGGAGGGCGAATAATTTTGACTTCAACTGTATATGATAAATAAAGATTAGTCTCTCAAAAGACTCAGATCTGAATCACTCACTCAAAAGATTCATTTTAGCACACTGATTCATTCAGTTATGAAACAAGTGGCTGTCATTATGAATGCGTCAATGAATGATTAATTCAACTGATTCGTTCAAACAAACTGATTCATCCAGGAAGGAAATCAGTGAGTATCATTACAAGTCTAAAACTGATTCGTGCAACAATACAGGTTAACTCAAAACATTATGCAATTCTAAGTGTGCCTCGCACAGGTGAGTGGGTTTGACAAACCACCTGTAGAAAAAAACTCTTTCATCTCTTTGTCATTTTAATCAACACTTGCACCAGTTTTGCACAATTGCAACAAACACTGTCTTGCAATCACTCCATATCTCTAAAAAAGAAGAAAAAAAAAATGTATGCACTTATGAAATAAGCTTCACACAGGTGAGTGGGCTTGACAAACCACCTACAGAAACATTCTTCTCTCTCTAACCCACACCCAATCCTTACTCTAGTATTTAATTCTCTGAGCACTAACAGTTCCTCTATAATCAGCACTTGTTGTGTGTATTGCCTCTTCTTGTTGAATCGCTGAATGCCTCCTCAATTGTAAGTCACTTTAGACAAAAGCATCTGCTAAATGACAATGTAATTCAAGTCACCATTATTCATTCATTCATTCATTCATTCATTCATTCATTCATTTTCCTTAGGCTTAATCCCTTTATTCATCAGGGTTCGCCACAGCGGAATGAACCACCAACTTATCCAGCATATGTTTTACACAGCGGATGCCCTTCCAGCTGCAACCCAGTACTGGGAAACACCTATACACACTCATTCACACACACACACACACACACACACACACACACACACACACACACACACACACACACACACACACACTCATACACTATGACCAATTTAGCTTATTCAATTCACCTATAGCGCATGTGTTTGGACTGTGGGGGAAACCGGAGCACCTGGAGGAAACCCATGCCAACACAGGGAGAACATGCAAACTCCACACAGAAATGCCAACTGGCCCAGCCGGGACTCGAAACCAGCAACCTTCTTGCTGTGAGGCGACAGTACTAACCACTAAGCCACCGTGTCGCCTGTCACCATTATTATGCACAAGCAAACAATTATTCATTCAAACGCACTAATACTTTCCGTAACAAAACTATCAAGTTGCACAGAAACGCAAACCACCTCTTTGAAATATTCTTTCACATATCCAGTCACACTGGAGGAATCACTGCGGCTTTCTCTTTAGAGCAGAAATTAATTTCAGATACTCTATCATGCAGACAGAAAGCCTCAGCTGCAATCTGAAGACGTTTTTTTTTCAGTAAGAAATGAGCCATCCGGTTCCTGCAGTCGCTCCATCCGTTCTTCCTGTGTCAGAATGAACAGATTGAAGAGCAAGCGACAGATCTGACAGGACATATGAACTTCTGCTGCTCAAGAAATCCATATGGTGGAGAGAAACCAGAGGTATGAATGCGTTTCTGCAGAAATCGAGAGGTTATTCGGATAGAAAAGCTCTGACCTGCATCTGCGGCAGATGTTTAGAGATGATCCGATCACACCTAAACACACAATACAGCTGCAAATAGTAGATCTGTCTCAATACTAGCAGTGGAAATTGTTTAAGTATGACGACTATCAGAGTTTTTGGGAATATATTAAATATGCAAAGTTATAGTTATCAAGAGATTATTGAGAAAATAGCATGTCAGATGTTTTACCTCAAAACTTCATGTCTTTGTAATTATTTGTGAAATTTACTAGTAATTTCTCAGCACAAACTGTTTACTGAAATACATCTTTTGTATTTAAAATATTGTAATATTTAAAGGGGTTCTTTATGCTTCTTTTAAAAAGATTTGATATAAATTTCATATATATGTGCGCAAAACATGTCTGAAAACTGTCAGCTCAAAATACCTCATGGATCCTTTATTAGGGATGCACCAAAACCAAAATGAATAATTCAGGCCAAACACTCCTACCAAAACTGAAAAGGTTTTGTAATAATTATTCATTCTTTTATTAAATAACATAAAGTAATTTTTGCATTGGGCGGCACGGTGGCTCAGTGGTTAGCACTGTGGCCTCACAGCCAGTAGGTCGCTAGTTCGAGTCCCGGCTGGATCAGTTGGAATTCCTGTGTGGAGTTGATGTTGGTGTTGGCGTGGGTTTCCTCTGGGTGCTCCGGTTTCCCCCACAGTTCAAACACATGCGCTATAGGTGAATTGATTAAATAAATTGGCCGTAGTGTATGAGTGTGTGTAAATGTGAGAGTGTATGGGTGTTTCCCAGTACTGGGTTGCGGCTGGAAGGGCATCCGCTGTGTAAAACATATGCCAGAATAGTTGGCGGTTCATTCTGCTGTGGCGACCCCTGATAAATAAGGGACTATGCTGAAGGAAAATGAATTAATGAATTATGGTTGTAAACACATTATACCATGTCAGTTTTTTTACCTCAAAACTTCATGTCTTAGTGATTATTTGCAAAATTCACTAGCAATTTCTCAGTGCAAATTGTTTCTATAATGACGTTTTTAAATATTATTTTTATTCTGCTTTGGCCTGTTGTCTTGGTGACAATAATAATTCTAATAGAAATGTATATTAAGATTATTTTACTTTCGTATGTATTGTTTGCATACTGTATCTTTTACTGTTAATTGTTGGGTAAATGTTTTGGGTGTTGGCTGTTGGGTTTGAATGTTAAAAAAAAACAACAATACAGAAAGTTATATTAAGAAAAATCACAAATGCTTACTCTCTACCTTCTTCTAATTGTTTCTCCTAAACAGCAGAGTCTCAAAATGAAAAGTGTATATAGAGACCTAAATTGCATTTGCTGCATAATAACAGTCTCTCCTTTAAAAGAAATAACCTTAGTAATCTCACACGTAAGCTGAAGTGATCCAAACAATGTCTCAGACTGCTCTGATTTGCCAAAATCTGCGAACAAATCCAGCATTTCTCAAGAAATACCTGAGACAAAGACACCAATCTGTAAAAGTGCAACCTCAACACAGTTTGAATAAACAAGCCTCCTACACACAGCTTAAAAAAAAAGCACATTCTTCTCCAAAGCCACAACAATACAAATGAGTATCCGCGCGTCCACCTGCACTAACGATCTATTTAAATCAGTAACGGCTATTGATTAGACTGTAACACAGTTTTCATGTTAACTGCCCACAGCAAGTGCTCTCTGTGGCCAGATATTGACTGGCCATGATAGAGAGAGAAGGTGTAAATACTAAAGCAAGACAAGATGATTCTGTTCTTTGCTCAAGAGTCGCCAAACACATGCTGTTATTTTAAAGCTCGCAGACAGCAGACATATATATATGCATGACCTTTAGTGCTGGTAACTAGTGGTGTGCTGGATTGAACACTGATTTGAGAAGATAGATGAAGATTTTGCAAGATAAACATCCACAAGCAACACAGATGTGGAACTTATTGGAATCAGCATTTATTTATTTATGTTTTAATGCCATATCAGCAGCATTGGCTTAAACCTGGCAATACCTATACTAAATATACAATATTCATTCATTCATTTTCCTTCGGCTTAGTCTCTATTTCAAAGGTTGCCACAGTGGAATGAAGCGCCAACTATTGCGGCATATGTTTTATGCAGTGGATGCCCTTCCAGCCACAACCCAGTATTGGGAAACACCCTTACACTCTAATATACAATATATAACATGCAATCATATCGGTTTCTTAAAACACACTCATTGTACAAGAAACATACAGTACAAATGACAACACTGAAAAGAGTCAAATACAATCTTTTAGTTTGATTAATGATAAATATTCTAACATCCCTCCTTTTTAAACACTTCCCTTAAAATATTTCCTGGTTAAAAACGCTCTATTAATTCTATTAAAATGTGTTTTATCATCAAAATAGTCTTACACCGGTCACAAATAGGTTTCTCTTCCCTTTTCAATAAATATGAGTGTGTCCTGAGCGGCCGATTCTACATCTCGTATGTAAAAAAAAAAAAAAAAAAGAGTTTCACTTTACATATTTAAGTTTAAATTTTACATATTTTAAAAACAGAAGATCAGCGAACTAGTCAAGGCAGTTACATTTTTGGCTGATGAGATCCCTATTTATTATTGTAAATGCCCCTTTTTGGGAAGAAGCAAAATATGTTGTTTCAAGGCTGTAAAGAAAAATCTAAAAAAAAACATAATAATTTGTTCCAACAGAGAAGCAATAACCAATTTAACAAAACTGGAATAAAAATTGGGCATTAATGATGTTTTCATGTGTTTCTTTTTAAATGCAAATTAACTGCTGCTCTCCGCCCACTTTCCAGAAGAGGGTGGAGCCTTTACAGCCTGTCACAGTTACTCCTGCAACAGGGTCCGGTACAACTTACACACTACTAAATATTGTTGTGTTGCACCACTGAACTTAGTTTAAATGTAACGCTACGTTCCAACTAAATATTTACGGTAGCCTCCCCCCATGTATAACGGTAGAGGAGAGATGACAACGAGATTAGTTTGAGGAGCTCACGATCTTAATGAAGAATGATCTCCCTCTACTCACAGCCTCATTTTCCTCCCAGGTCTCGCATTTGTTTTGGTGTGTGAAAGAAGAGTTTAATTATTTTCAAGGAGCGTTTTGTGTTAATTGTGTCCATCAATTTAAACGAGAATTTCTTCATGACTGAGTTTTTCTCCCTGCTCTTTTCTCTTTCATATGTAGGAAATAAAAAATTCAAGTTTAATGTTTTGATAACTTCATGTGTATTTTGCGTGCATTCACGGCTCGCGATGCAGGTGTGTGCGTCGTCTGTTATTAGTGACTGACTGTAATTTAATGTGCTATAAAATGTGATTTATAATTTTAAAGCAGTTTAACGATTTAAATGCTTCTTATTGTATATTACGTCATTCAATTCGACTACGCATACCTTTACGGAGAGCTTACGACATACTAATGACGGTTTGCCTTAAGAACATGTGCTGCAACCGAAGTAAGAACAAATTTAGTTACAAACTAGCTAGTAGTTACTAAGCCCCTAGTGTGAACTTTACGTTCCAGTTTAAGAAAGAACTTACGAACAGCTGGTCCAACCCTACCCAGCAAACAAAACATACCCATGTGTTTAAGTCTTGTCATGTTAAACTTCTGATATATATTGTTTAATAAATAGCATTCCACACTGCAAAAAAGAGATTCATTGGATTTACAATTTTTTTTTAAGGTAAGGGGTTGCAAACATTTTGTATGTGCTGAATTTAAACAAACAAATTAAATATAGTAATGCTTAACTTAATTTGTTTGTTTAAATCCAGCCAGAGTAACTGTGGCACAAGTTGTAAAGGCTCCGCCCTCTTCTAGAAAGGGGGTATAGAGCAGCAGTTCATTTGCATTTAAAGATACACACATGAAAACAGCATGATTTGACTTCGTGCTTTGTATTTTTGCAGATGTTTTTCATGCTTATGCTATACACTAAAGGAAGATGGAAGTGTAAAAAGTATAACAGGATACCAAATAAAATAATAAAATATGAAACTTGGTGTTAAAAGATCTTCAAGTGTGCAACAAGCACTACCAATATTTTGCTCAGAATATATCAAAGTCAGGTTTGCTAAAGGCTGTAAACAGGACTGTGATTCCAGTATTACAGCACACTATTACTAAAGACAACACACACACACACACACACACACACACACACACACACACACACACACCTTTGACCTATTGATTTATATCAGCCTCTGCAATCACACCCACACAATCACTCATGACACCAAACAATATCTGGAGAGTGTGTGTGTGTGTGTGTGTGTGTGTGTGTGTGTGTGTGTGTGTGTG
>CAIGQV010013618.1:3996-20833 GCA_903798115.1 Danio jaintianensis
GTGTGTGTGTCTGGATGTATGTGTGACTACGTGTGTGTGTTTGTCCAAATGTGTGTGTGTCTAAATGTGTGTGTGTGTTTGTGTCTATTTGTGTGTGTGTGTGCCTATGTATGTGTGACTACATGTGTGTGTCTATGTGTGTGTCTGGATGTGTGTGACTACATGTGTGTGTGTGTGTGTTTGTACGGCTATCTTTGTGAGGACCAGCGTGGGTTTTTAACCTTTGGAGTGAGGACATTTTTGCAAAGTGAGGACATTTTGCCCGGTCCTCACTTTTTTTTCACTCTAATGGCCTCTAGAGGGTGTAAATAGGCTTCTCTCAAAGTTTCAAAGAGGTCCTCAGATTGATGCCAAAATGAAAAGAAAAGTGTGTGTATGTCCCCCTGAATACACACACCGTTTGCTCTCTATCGCCCCTAATGTTTTTCTCAGGTACTGCACCATGATCGGTTTTTGCTCTCTATCGCCCCTAAAGTTTGTCTCAGGTACTGCACCATGATTTTTCTGCTCTCTAGCGCCCCCTTTGTTTTTCATATGTACTGCGCCATGCATTATCAATGTGATAACTCAGAAATGGCTTAAAGGAATTTGTTCACATTTGCCACACATAAACACAAAAATACATTGATGAGATTTTTTGCGGTCAAAAGACAAGATCACAGTCACCTGGAAGGCATTAATCTGGACGGCATTAATCTGATGGAACAAAAATACTATTTGGACAACAAATTAAGAATTGATTTGCTAATTACAAATATGACAAGTAAAAGTGTATTTTTTAATTAATTGTATTTTTTCCATAAATTTATAATTAAATACCACATATTACAGATCAATGTTTAACAACTTTTAACAAAACTTAATTAGTATATCACAAAGGCTTATATAATAAATTTCACATCTATATTTGTCATGAACAATTCCATATGCATTTACTTTTCATAAAAGTACAGATATGCAGATGAAGTATTAGTTATTTTAATGTTAAAACTAATGCATTGTTTCCTGATTTTTCCTGAGTGTACAGAAGAATATGATGTTGAGGTCTGGCACAGACAGTGTTTAGCTTAAAACGCTCCAGACTTTTTTCTTATTGTATAAACTATTTAACTCACATTATTCACTATCAATTGTGTCTATCAGTCACTATCAGTCACATCATTCACTATCATGTTATCATATTAATAGTTCTGGAATACATAGACTAAAGAGGACACAATCACATTAGGGAACATGAGTGATTGCATTAGTTATTTTAACATTTTATTCAGCAATTATGAGCCTATTCTTATCAGAATGGAGTTTTCTGGACCTATTCTGTCACGTTTAACACTGCCAAACGCATCCCAAACAGTTTTATGCCTTGGACAACAAATAATAAAATCCAAACAGTCCTGAGCATCAATATGAAGCTGATGGACACAGTTTTCCTAACTTTCCTCGTTCATTTTCCTTCAGATTGTGTAACAAACGTGAAATTATGAACTTTTAAATATGCTCTGTGCATCGCACCTGTGATGTGACTATCGCGCATGCGCACATCACGATGTCACTACTGAAACCACACAAATCAACCACACAGGTGACATTTAGAAACCTAAAGTATAAAAACGTTACACGGGACTAAATAAACTAATGAACGCTATGTAAAATACTAGTTTTGTAGCATTTGAAATTGTTTTGCTTTTGGCTGCATACAGTGAGCGCGCGCACGGACTCAAGCCCCGCCCCTCACGCTGAAGTCCCATACAGCGGCCTTAAAGATTCGCTCTTTTACTGTACATACAGATCACCAACAACTGACAGTCCAGCGTTATGAGCTAAAGGCAACACTCATGTACAACATACTAAAATTAAATCTTAGTAACTTACAGTAGGCTGCAGGCCGTCCGTCGCGAGCGCAGTCCCGCCGATACGGCTCCCCGTCGCGGTGAATCGGTCTGAGAGCTTCATTAGAGTCAATAACTCGGTCTGAGCGCTTCAATAGAGTTAATGACTCGGTTTGACCGCTGTATTAGAGTCGGTGATTCGGTCTGAGCGATTTACTAGAATCAATGACTCGGTCTGATCGCTTCATTAGAGTTGGTGACTCCACAACATCACATTGATTCACTCATCAATCTCTCAATACAGAACCGATACAGCAGATGATTGAAAAGAATCGGTTTGTTCACGAAATTTAGAAACCGCTTTTGTGTCTAAGCAAGATGTTTTCTATATTAAAATAATGAGGATATCTGTTTATGAAACAAAGGGGAGTCTTGATATTAAAATCTCAGAATGGAGTGAAGTACAAATATATAAAAATAAAAATACTTTTAAATAATTTTAAATTAAAACATATTTTAATAAAATAAATGTTTCAATATTTTAAGAAAAAATGTTTCAATATTGTCCACAAAAGTGTTTGTTCTTGTTTTAATTTGTTTTAATATGCTACATGTTGTCATGCTCATACATGCAGACACCACACTGCTAAATAATTAGATGACCTTGTGTAAAGACTTCCTTGCCAATTATTATTTTTTTAATTTTCTGAATAATATTTTGAGCAGATATGTAAATGTTGATGCCGGTTTATTCACATAGGGAATGTTTAGATCTGCCCGAGCTCAAACCTCCATAGGCACAATGCTGCCGCTAAAGCACGCTCATCAGGATACAGATCTGGACTGACGACACTCTGATTCTGTTATTACCCTGACACATCTACTCACACTTAAGTTTACACATAACCTGTAGAAAAGTTTTGTAGAAAGATCTTTAAAGTCTTAAACTTCAAATTGTGTTTGTCTTTGGTGCCCCAAGTATAATTAAGCAAGTATTAATGGACAATTCATATAGAATATGAAAGGCTAACATTATGTTCTGCCTTTACCTCCCTGTTGTGTGTATCTTGCTGCTTCCTGACATAGGTACATGTCTAATCAAATGCTTAATTATTTAAAATTGGATTCTGTCAATAATAAGCACTTACCTAAAGCTAAAATAAATGTCATTCCTCTAAACAAACCTTCATATCGATCTGAATTGTATGTGTAAAAACACCTGTAGATTGTTTAACAGATGTGTTCCGCTGCTTCAAGAGCCTATAGACCATTTCAATGTGATGATGTCATTGGCCCACGAACATCTCCTGCTTGTTGTCAAACTATTTCATATCTGTAACAAGAGGCAATTCAATCACATTTTGATCTTATAACAGCTCATCATAACATTATTTATCAATATGTGGAACTTTTTGGACTCTCAGAAGCTATGGAAATTTAAAATGTAAAACAGGAAATACGTCAGGACCATTGTTATTGTTTACATCCCTCAAAATGGTCTATAGAAACAACTGTGGAAGACTACTTTTAAACAGAAATTAGCTAAATATTTACACATTTACTGCTGGTCTGTTTCCAGAGCATTAACAGTACCGGAGACCTTTTTCTCTGGCCTTTTATAGTAGGTAAAAGTTAGCATAATCTGTGCTGACATTGTCTGTGATGATATAGAGATGGCACCTTCAGATGGGGAAAAAGCACTGAAAAGCTCTGGTAATAATAATTTACCCCACATCTCCATCTAAAGATATTCCCATTCTAACAGAGATTATACAGGGTGACCGGAAGTCCTCTTTTTTCCAAACAAGTCCTCTTTTGGGGATTTTTCTATATCTCTGAAAATGTCCATAACTCTGTTTTTGTTCTAAACAGTCATCATTAATTGAATGTGTTTTTGCATTATGTTTATATTTTTCTTTAAGCCTGATATATATATATTAAGAATGGCTCTGCAGCCCGAGCCTCTGCTGACTGCACACACACAGCTGTCAGTTGTGCAGGGCTGGAGGTCTTCATCAGGGACTATTCATACTTGATGTCCTTGCTATTGTAATAAAAATTAATAGGTTGCAAATAGGTTGTGGAGGACACTAATAGAAATGTTTGCAACATCTTGTTGCAGGCCACTATTGGTCGGTCATGTGCTTATAGACATCGGCCAGTGCATCTCAATCCCTCAGCACTAACACTGCAGTGCTGCACATGGCTCCTCAGTAGAGTAAAAGCAAACGGGAAATAGTGGATTTTTTTTTCTTTCTTAAATTTCAACAGATTGTGTTTAATTTTACTTTACCCTATTAAAAAAGAAACATTGTCATGTAAAATATGTTAAATGCTAAAAAAATTATTTGTTTGTTATTATTCTATTGTTGGCCAAAAGTCTATGTTCATTCATTCATTCATTTTCTTTTTGGCTTAGTCCCTTTATTAATCTGGGGTCGCCACAGCAGAATGAACCGCCCCAAAAGTCTATGTAAACGATGTTATTACTTCATGTATTACTTTGTTACTTTACGTTCAGTAACTCAGTTACATGGTTGTGAATGCAGTCTTCAACATATTTACAGCCTACAAAGATCATGTTTGTCATAGTAGTATTTCCATAGTGTTAAGATAAATCACCTTTATTTCCATAGGGCTTTTTACAGTACAGAGTGCTTTAAGCAATAAGCTGGTCCAATTCAACTGTAAATGAAAATGTCAGGTATCAGTTTTTACTTATTTCATCAATGCTGCAGCTGTGTATAAAATGGGGGTGTCATTGTCCAGCTCTGTTAAACCATCATGTAACGGTATCAGTGAAGTGTGATCATTAATATAGTTTAATAGGTGCCTCAGACAATGTAATTTATCACTTAGTGTTATAAGTTGTGTAGTGTCTATTTCAGACATGAAGTTTTGAAAAAGTCTATCAGACTGCAGAGTGAAAACGGTGGTTAGGACGCTCCGTACAGTGAATTTTTAGTCTCAAAAAATCTTTTAGTCTCACACATCACCAGTGATTCGTCTCTTTTGTGACAGATAGGCAGAGGACAATTTTGGGCCCCCACCAGATATTAAATGATGCATAATAAAAAGTTGGAACCTTAAATGAACTATATATATATCTGATAACACATTAATATTTAGATTTTCAAATAATAAAAAATACATTTAATTAAACAGGTAACACATAACCCCCTATATAAGCATATAAGTAACTCATATCTTTATAAGTAGTGGTGTACCCTTGTTTATTATATACAAACCTTGCTCTGTACTGTTGTAATGCTAAGACCTGACAGTGCATTTTTTGTGAGTCTATTTTTGTAAGTTGTTTCTTTGTACTTTATTTGAAAGTCACTTAGATAAAAGTGTCTGCTAAATACCTAAATTTTAATGTAATATAGTAATTTTCTTACAGTCTTTTGGCATTTAAGTGAACTAATATTAATAATTATTATTACTGTTATTATTATTATTATAACAATAATCATTTTAAAAAGCTTTCTCTCGTTGTAACTGATGCATTGTAGTGTTAATTTAAGTAAAACAGTAGTTGTATGGTTAATATTAGCTTCAATGAACAAGTAATGCTTGAAGAGTATCATGAAGCAAGCTCTTCAATTAGGCCATGAGTGTGTGCGCTGCCCATCCCCCACTGCGGGCTTAATTGAAGGCCACGCCCACCCCTCCCCCACCGCACCTGCAGCTCAGAGTCTGACTGAGTTCATTAGGTCAGAAAATGGATCTGGAAAGATTGAAAAGAAGAATGGAGCGACTGCGATCCCACCACAACAAATGTGAAGCGTCTGCATTAAAGGTAAGACTTTTTAAATTAATTTCACTCATGTTAATTGTTTATAACTCACGGTTTTCGCGCCGGTTCGGTAGTTGTGTAGGTCAAATCTGATGTTTTTAATGGTTCGGCCTCTCATTAACTCATCTGGCACCACGTTTAGATAATTTTAGCTTAAATATAAGTCAAGACTTAATCAATATGACATTTTTATATTCATATTTATATTCATTTTGAATGGGAATTTCTTGTGGTAACTTGTTAGTTTAATGTAGCAGTAGGCCAATATGTCTGTTGGTAAATTAACATCAAGTAAAGGTGTGTGTGTATATATATATATATATCTCTGTAAGTGTTTGGTGTCTCTAATTTGCGTGCTTGGCCTGTTGTTTGGGCCTGATGTTAGTAAGTTTAGAGAGTGGGGAGGGGGAGGGGTGCGGTGGCGCCTCTGGAACTCCAGAGCACTGTGTAGTTCAGGGAGGGGGAGAATATCACTATACACCTGCATGCCATATTACACTGCTTTATCTTTAAACTCATGAGCTTTTTCATGTAGATTACTGATGCTGAAACATTATAAAGTGCTGTAAAACATGTCCAGTAGTACTGTATAGCTTGCTAATTGTAGTCTTTAGCTGGATTTTTATGTATGTGTATATATATATATATATATATATATATATATTACACACACATTTTTATACAGTTGAAATCAGAATTATTAAACCGCCTTTGAATTTTTTTCTTTTCTTTTTTAAATATTTCCCAAATGATTTTTCCACAGTATTTCCTATAATATTTTCTCTTCTGGAGAAAGTCTTATTTGTTTTATTTCGGCTAGAATAAAAGCAGTTCTTAATTGTTTTAAAACAATTATAAGGTCAATATTACTAGCCCCCTTAAGCAATATATTTTTTCGATAGTCTCCAGAACAAACCATCCTTATACAATTACTTGCCTAATTACCCTATCCTGCCTAGTTAACCTAATTAACCTAGTTAAGCCTTTAAATGTCACTTTAAGCTGAATACTAGTATCTTGAAGAATATCTAGTCTAATATTATGTGCTGTCATCATGGCAAAGAGAAAAGAAATCAGTGATTAGAAATGAGTTATTAAAACTATTATGTGTAGAAATGTGTTGAAGAAAAATATTTTCTATTCTTTATGTAATACGTTTTTAATCTTCTCTTTGTTAGGTAGTGGGAGCAGAGAAGTGCATCGTTGATCTAGAGAAGTCAGCAGAGGTATGTACCTTTACACAATCAGTGTAAGTTTTCAGTAGTTTTTACTAAGTAATAAGAGTCCATTTTTAAAATAAATGTTAAAAAGTGATAACATGATATAAATAAATTTGAATATCTAAAATCATCATAAGAATGAGAGAACAGTTCATTTTTAGAACCAGTGTAATAAAAATCCTTTATTTAATATATAAATGAATAAATATTTAAATGCTGAAATTAATTAATGTACAAAATATATAAATAAATGCATAAATAATTAAATGCTGAAGATTAAAATTAAATAAAGTTTATAACATTAAAATTATGTAATACTAAAATAAATAAAACTGTCATTATGCAGATTTATTTATGTATTGCTGCGTCCCTATGTAAATGCGCAGGATTGGTTAAACAGAATCGTTACAGCTGTAGTGCTGTTGACACTCTTCTGATAAATATAGCATTTTTTTTAGTACCACTGCTAATAATTTGCATTTACTAGCAAAGGATATAGATAACACACTCAGGTGGAGGTGTGACTTGCTCGATCACATGCCCCAGTAGTACGGTGGACGCCCCTTGTTTGTCTCACTTTCTGAGCACATGCACATCCAAATCATCACTGACTTGACCTAAATCATCTATTACACTATCTAAACAAAACAGAAGGTAGTTTAAACAATTAAACTATTTTATTTGCTAGTAAATGCTAATTATTAGCAGTGGTACTAACAAAAAATGATCACAAGAGTATTTACAGTAGTACAGTCATAATCATCCTGTTTAACCAATCCTGTGCAGAGAGAGGTTATGGGACCATCCAGCTCATTAACATATGGGCACAGAAATGCATAAATGTAGAAATGCATAAATTACAAAAATGTGGAAATAGATGTAGCATAATGACACTTATTTATTGTGAGAATTATTTATTTTGGCATTTTATGTATTTATTTATTTATTTGTGACACACTCTGTGAAAACCTGCCTAAAGTCATTTTTTTGTGATTTGCTGTTTTTGGTATAATCAATCACTCTAATCTAATTCTAATTATCGTTCTACACAATGTAAAGAATATTCTGTGAATATATAACCTTGATCTCTTTAATATTGACAGAGTTCAGCCATGTCAAAGATTTGCTTAGTTTCAGACTCAGAAAATCATCTTTTTAAGAAATTCCAATTTAAAGAGAAGCTTATTTAAAACACATCTGAACCATAATTATCCTGACTATGTGCCATATACCAAATTAAAGCTAACATTCTCCCATTTTCAGTGATGTACGACAAGTAATATTTTGCATTTCAGTCCTTTTCATTTTTAAATGTAAAAAATGCCTGTGTGTTGCTGCAGGTCCTTGTGAATAAGCAAAGTGTATTATGAACATGCAGTTTAAATACCAAACATTGCGCCATTGACTGAATTTTATTTGTCTATTTTTAGTTCCTCAAAAGCTTCATGGTGCAGGAACAAAAAAATGAGAACTGCATTGGGCTGAAACTTGCGTCGTTTTTTTCTTCATCAGGGATAATTTAGTGCCCTTTAAAGCTGCGTTGAAACAACATTATTTACATTACACTTATCAAAAGTGACTTACACACATGTACCATGAACACTTATTATTATTATTATTATTATTATTATTATTGGCCTTGACTGAAGTCCACTCTACGAAGAAAAATACTGAAACATTTTCCTCAAACTTCTCAACTAAAGAAAAAGTCATGAACATTTTGGAAGACATGGGGGAGAGTGAATTATCAGGAGCGTAAACTTACCCTTGAACTAATAAACCTTAAGGGTTACAATTAATTACTCTTGAAACTCTTTAACGATTTAATAAGTATGCATTTTACTTACAGCTTGATATCCATGAAGAGTCGGAGTCAGACGTCTCGAGCTGCTCTGGTTTAGACCCAGATTACAAGCCAACTAGTTTGTCATGCAGTGATGTTAAATTAAGCCCTGGTCTGAAAGGTGCAAGCAAGTCCAGTGAAGATTCTAATGCAGACGAAGGTGATTTAACCATTGATAAACTAAAAAACCACAAAACTTTCATCAAAAGACACAAAAAAAACAAACAGTTGACCAATAGAAAACAAGACAAATCAACTGTGACCGTAAAAACCTGCACGAAAAGGGAAGACTTGAAGTGAGCATGGGACAAAAAACACTACTGTCTCTTCTGTAGTAAAGCACAGGCCAAGATTTCACGACATATGGAGAGAAAACACATTGACATCAAAGATGTGGCTTATGCCTTCAGCTTTCCCTTGGGTTCGAAAGAAAGAAAAGTTCTTTTGGAACAATTAAGAAATAAAGGTGACTTTAAACACAATTCAGAGGTTTTAGAAAAAGGCACAGGACAAATTGTAACATGGAAACAGCCTTCAAATGATGCCACTTTTCAGGATTACTTACCGTGTCCTTACTGTTTTGGTATGTTCCGAAAAAAAGATCTTTGGAGACATCAGTCATCATGCAAAACAAAAAAGTTGTGTGTAAAAGATCAAGATGACAAAGACAAAAATAACAGCCGAGGGAGAGTGCAGAGTCGTGCAGCTTGTCTGCTTCCAATTGCAGCATCCTCCGATGGGTGTCAGCGCATCATAAACTCCATGCGCCAAGACGAAGTGTCATTTCACATTAGAAATGATTCTTTGATCTGCAAGTATGGGGAATCGCTTTATGCGAAACACGGTCGAGTAAAATCAAGGCACCAGTACATCTCACAGAGAATGAGGGAGCTTGGTCGTTTTATGGTAGTCTCTAAAGAACTGGACAAGACTGTCAGTGGTCTTGAAGATTTGTGTACACCAGCAAAATTTCAATTTGTTGTTAATGTTGCCAAGCGTTTAACCCAATTCAGTCCAGGAAAAAATGAGTACGGGAAACCTTCAACGGCGGTGAAAATTGGGTTCTGTCTGAAAGGGGCTGTAGAGGTCCTGATTGGGCAGGCACTAATCAAAGAGGATGATTTGTTAGAGAAAAAAGCAAAAAAATTCTTCGAACTCCTGGAAAAAAACTGGAGGAACAGTGTTTCCATAAGCGCTCACCAAACTCTACAAGAAAAAAGATGGAACAAAGTTGATGACATCCCTCTCACCAAAAATGTCATTGCCCTTAGAGACCATCTCAGAATGGTAGAAGATAACGCAAAAACAGAACTGACACAGCAAATGAATTTATCTGCATACAAGAAATTAAATGAGACCGTTCTTGCTCAAGTTATTATTTTTAATAAACGTCGTGAAGGAGAAGCTTCACGCTTAACTCTGGAGACCTACAAAACAGCAAGTTTAAATGCCATCAACGAGGACATCTACAGCACATTGTCACCACTGGAGAAGGAGCTGAGCAAGATGCTAACTCGCATCGAAATAAGGGGCAAACGAGGAAGGAAAGTTCCTGTTTTCTTGACAGAGAGAATGATAGAATCTATCAATTTGCTAGTTGAAAGGAGAGAAGAAGCTGGTGTTCCTGCAGACAATCCATACCTCTTTGCAAGACCTGGTGTATTCACCAACATTCGTGGATGTGACTGTCTTAGAAAATATGCAGAACAAAGCAAAATAGAAAATCCAGAACTCCTAAGATCAACAAAGTTACGAAAACAAGTCGCCACACTCTGTCAGCTCTTGGATCTTACGGAACAAGAACTAGAGCAAGTCGCAAGATTCATGGGTCATGACATTAGAGTCCACTGTGACTTTTACAGACAGACAGATAAAACATTTCAAATTGCCAAAATAAGCAAACTTTTGTTTGCCATGGAGGAAGGGACTGAAACCTTGAGGGGGAAAAACCTTGACACGCTTCATCCTTCCGTAGGTGGTAGGTATCAAGTTTATTTCAATGCAATTGTATGTTGTAGTCCAACATTTGTTTTACATACAGGCTTTGGCCAATGGAGTCATTAAAAAAACACCGTTGACATAGCTATACCGTTTATGGGGCTATACAATTTGCTACTGTTGCACAATAACATTTAGCACGTAATAGGAATATACTTTTACGTAGATCAAGTGTATCACACTTTGCTCTCTTAACTAATGGTAACTGATGTATTAAGAGTTTTGGACAAGCAGTACTATATTGATTTTTTTTTTTTTTTTTTTACAGGTGAAAGTTCTCCATCCACCTCAGTCTCACAGAGACAAAGAAAAGAAGGAAGACCAAAGAGAAAAGGAGAGTCAGATGAAGGTATGACTTGAATTTTACAAACTCATCTTAGTAAATGGTTTGTGCTGCTGTTTGTATTGTAGTAGATTTGAGATGGGTACACTTGTTTCTTTTTCACTCAGCAAGCAATAATGACTCTGACAACATGAATTTAATCAACAGTACAACTTTACTGAAATTTATCTCAAGATTTTACAGGGATGCATTCACTTTAGCAGTGCACACACATACTTAATCATTCTCACATTCATCATGGGCAATGCGTTTAAAGATGAAAAGCCCCTAAACAAATTTCTTTACTATTTCTTAACCATTTCTGTTTCAATTAATGAAAAAAAATAGATGAAACATTACTAAACATGTTTACTACGTCACAACATCTCCCTGAACCAGTGTTCTTGAAAGTAAAGTCTCTCTACTTGAGGATCCCTTACAGGTGCTAATGTTTGTCTGTTGCAGATCAAACTGATGGTGTGAGCTCGACCAAGCAGCCCTCAGCTCAGATCAAGAAGAAGAAGAAGAGAGCGGTGTATGACTTCTCCCCTCAGAAATCATCAGACCACTGCAGTGATGACCAGGTTTCAGAGGTTGAAGGTGAGCCAGTGTTTCTCTTAATTAGGCATAATTAGCTTTTTTAGGCATGATAAGCAGATCCAGACCCTGTTGCCGCTTCAAATTTGTGCTGAAGGTCTGGGCCCAAAGCAGTAAGGTTCTCAAGAAATCTTATGATTTCATCATCTGTAAGACAGATATTTATTAAAAACAACAAAGATATCAAGCAATATATAGCAAAGTACTATGCAAACTCTTCTTGCTTACCGTTGCTCTCTATTGGCTTTCTCAAATGCTGCTCAAAGATGGCTGCCTGAATAGCAGGGATCTGTATTGTTCTAGAAACTAGAGGAGAATTCCAGCAGATTTCTTACATTTAAGTTTAAGTGAGCGTTAAGGCAATTCTAGGACAGAAGCATGGGTAAAATAAAATATAGGTTAAAGATTTTGAAACAAATGTTAGTCTTCATACAGTTTAAAATTCTGTTTGCATAATTATATACTTTTGTATAATGTACATAATACAGTGCTGGTAAAGAAAGTAATACTTACTTTGCACTTGTTGTCTTCATTCAAACAACAATGTTCCAGATCTTTGCTCTGACCAAATGCATTTTCGAACAACACATTTTATACTGTTCACACCTGTACTTGGTGTTATATACTAGTACTTTGACCAATCAAAATGCATCTTGTTACAAGGTGTACCTCAGATGTCTGAGTCAAAATGTTTGATGATTGTACAGAAAGTCCATTTGCAAGAAGTCAGCTTGTTGTTTAAGGGTGTACTCACACTATGTACAGTTGCCTTGAACCATGCCAAAGCACGCTTGTCCCCCCTCCCCTCTCCCCCGACGGCCTGCACTCACACTGCATTCAAGCCGGAGCACGCTTCCGTCATCGATGATGCTCTGTTCAGTTTAACAGAAGAGAAGCGCTCTCGCTCAGCACAGTAGAGATTGCTGTAGTTATATTGTTTTGTATTATGTTTAGTGGTTTGGGATGCAGTGACACACAGTCAGATCTTCTGCTGAACAGATCCAGCACTTTGGCACTCATAAATGATCATAAAGTCCTCGTGCTGCAGGTATTAGGAGGTTTGCTGAAGGTGCAGCTGATGTGCAGTGAGGGGTTTGTGTCTTTAATAAACTATGACAGCTCGTGTTCATTGAACAGTAAGAATGATTAATAAATCCATATCAAACAGTCCCTTAAAGTGACGTCGCGTCTTCAGTTTCGGGCTCAGGCACGCTTTTCACTCACACTACAAGCGTACCGCGCCAAAGCCCAACCGAACCGCACTCTGGCACACCTCGTCCAACCAGGCCAGTGCCGGCCAACTGAACCGCGTCTGGGCACGGTTCGGATAGCCTAGTGTGAGTGCACAGCACCCTAAGACTCCTAGTCATTATCTGTGCTTCAGTAGAGTATTTGAGCATTCACTGACCGCTGATATTTGTCTGTTGCAGATCAAACTCATGAAGTGAGCTTGACCAAGCAGCCCTCAGCTCAGATCAAGAAGAAGAAGAAGAGAGCGGTGTATGACTTCTCCCCTCAGAAATCATCAGACCACTGCAGTGATGACCAGGTTACAGAGGTTGAAGGTGAGCCAGTCCCAGATAGCAAGCACTTGGTTGGTTCACCTAGTGAAGCACTCTTGGTTTAGTTGCATGTATTTACCTATGGCCCAAGCTCTTTTTGCCGTAACAGGTCCGCCCAGTGTTTAATTTAAACAGTTTTCATAGTCACTACTGTGGTGAAAAGCTTAAATTAGCATAAATTAATGTTAATATGGCATAAATTACTGTGATTGTTTGTTATGCCAAGAAAAACAAAAATTGATAATGTTGATTTGTTGTTTAAAAGTTTGATTCTCTAAAAGACACTGACAAGATCAAATCAGGTCAATGTTATGAAATATATGACACTGTGTTGATTATACTTTACTGATAGCAGCCAGACATATTTTGGCCACTGTACATCTGAATCACTCAAAACACACAGACAACAAGAATCAGTGTATCAGTTTTAACAATGGTGACATGCTTTATGCTGTAATGCATGCTGGGAGAATCATACAAAACTTGCACAGCACAGCATGCACTGCAGCAAGGAGTTGTCACTATCATTGAGATGCATACACTGATTCTTGATGTCTGTGTGTTTTGAGTGATTAAGTGTTCAATGATTTCTTTTTAAACCTGATAAATGCACTGCTGGGTCTCAATATGCAAAACTATGATTTACCATGATGTACTACACAGTTCCGTGTAAACCAAGACAATCATCATTATACAAGGCAAGGCATTATCAGACAGATAGATCTACTGATTTTTTTTTTTTCACTTGGTTTCCAGTGTTTGGGCCGAGGACCCAGGCATATAGTGGCCCCCACCATATGCCAGGTTATGGCCTGAAAGTGGCCCAGATAGAGTTTGCTATCAGGGGTGTTTCTCATGAAATCTAAACAAATTCTGGTTAGGCCAGGTTTTAACTATCAGATTTTACTGTCAGGGCTTAAGTAGAGGTAGACGTTGACCATCCACAATACTTAAGCATTCACTGACCGCTGATGTTTGTCTGTTGCAGATCAAACTGATGGAGTGAGCTCTTCTAAGCACCCCTTACCTCAGATCAAGAAGAAGGGAGTGGCCAAGGGGAAAGCAAATGGTAGCAAATGTGAGAATTGATCAATTTAATGTTTATTAGAGCAATTATTGTAATGAATTGTATGTATTTTATTTGTTTATTCATTATTATTATTTTTTTTATAATATTGCTTCAGATAGCTGAATCCATTCATTATAGGCCATGGAGGTTCAGTTTGTAGTCAGTGTAGGCATGTCCGGTATCTCATTTCCAGGATGCGATTAATTAACACGTTTCATCACAGTATACAGTATTATCACGGTATTCAATTTAATAGGAAATTGAAAAAAAATCCATAGTTTTAAAAATAACTTAACCAACATCAGTGTTTACCTCATAGAAACAACTTTAATTATTTTAAATAACAAAAAGTACCTCAAACATGAGCACAAATAAATGGATGCACGTGCAGACTGCGGCTGAATCCTCTGTGACTGTGGGCTGATGATCCAGCACTGCTGTATGGCACAAAGAGACCAGACATTAATTGTTTGATTAAATATGCTACAAATATATACATTCCAAAATATATAATTATTTTGTTCTACAATAGTCCTGCTGCAAGACGCAATGATGATGCTGAGATGACGTTTTCCACTTTATTTGCAGCTTTCTTGCAGTGCAATAGTAACAATGAACTCTGAAAATAGGCAAATATACAAAAAACATCTTATTTAAATGAGCATTACTGACACGTACTAATTTACTGTCTGTTTTCTGAACAAGCCAACCAGTCCGCTAATTTAGTGAGGTGGACATGTATAAGCAGCAAGTTCATTTGCACTGTGTGGCAGACAGCGTCCATCATCAGCATACAATCTAAATTATTATTTCACTCTACAACTTTTAAAAAAATCTTATATTTGATTTATTATATGTGACACACGTTAAACTACGCTGAAACAAGCAAGCTTTAAACAATTTTTAACATCCTGTCCTTCAACTGGTAGTTTTAAATTAATGTTAAAGATGGAAATGAGCAGTAAACTTACCTTTATCTCCCTGAATGGGGGTCGTGAAATTGAACATGTTAGACGTGTTCCTGTGTTTCTCTGCCACTTTGTGTCCTCGTGTCTCACACAGAGTGAATCTTCCACCAGAAGTCCCTCGACTTCCATAAAAAATAATTCCAATCTTTGGATAAATTGTCAGTCGTCATCCTTTCGCCATGCTTCTTCTCCACGTGGGGATAGTTTACATTAGTGTGCTCTGCTCTTTTACACATTTAATGTAATACCGTTGTTTGTCTAAGTCAGGGAACAGTCCAGGAATTTGATATTTGGCCTAGAGTGGTGACCTAGTATCATGATTCAGTGTGCTGTACAATATTGAACTCTTGGATCATGATTTATTCCAAAAGATCAAAGCAAATTTGATTTCCAATGTCATTACCCCTTTAATCCATTGATTGATTAGCTCTGATACATAGTTAACATCTTTGGGAATTTGTTTTAATTTTTTTAAGGATATAATTGCATTTACTTAAGTCAAGAACTATTTGAGAAAGCTAAGTTTTTGGTCTGGTTTTTATGGTTATACAATCCATTTTGTCTTGTCAGTTGTAGAGACCACCACGATAACCAAACGCCCGTGGAGTGATAAGGAAAGAAGGGCGGTCAGTAAACATCTCAGTAGCTTCATAGCACAACGCAGAGTTCCAGGTAAAACCGCCTGCATGAAGTGTCTTGCTGAAGAAAACGCCTTAAAGGAGCGAACTTGGAAGGACATAAAAAACTTTGTTTATAACACTATCGTTACCCTCAAGCGGAAATCTGCTGCAAGAATGCTTCAGTTTTAAAAAGGATTAGTTTACTTCCAGTAGCATGGTGTATAGAAAATGCACTCACCCTCTTGCCATCTAAGATGTTCATGCCTTTCTTTCTTCAGTTTTAAATAAATTGGTTTTTAAGTACAACTGAGGAAAGAAAGACATGCACTTCTTGGATATCAAGAGGCTGAGCACATCTGTCAATAACTTGTTCTGGAAGTAAACTAATCCTTTCAAATCCTGTCCCTTTCTATGTCCTTTTTTTTTTTTGTTCCTTAATGTCTATTGTGCTGTTAATGTCAATCAAGGATTGGATTGGATTAGGTGATGTTTATGATTAAGAGAATGTTGGAAAAATGTTTAAGTACCATGTTTTTAAACAACAGTTGAAAAATTATATTGCGGCCCTTTTTGGCATTTCTCAGGCAGCTTCTTGGTGATTACCAGAAAAATGCTTAGTAATGCAATAAAATTGAAAGTGTTTGTAAAAATTATTTGAGTCATTATTCTGCTGGTGTTGTTACAGTTCAATGATGACTTAGAGCTGTCTACATTAAAACAAACAACATATAATGTATTAATATTGTACTTAATACAATTCAGTCTGCAATGAACTCAATGGCGCCCCCATCAGGAATGAACTCAAAAGCGCCGCATGAAAATGTCCTCACACCGCTGGTTAAAAACTTTTTCTTTTCCTTTTGTTTTTTAAAGAATCTGAGGTGATAACATTAATCCTGGAGACATCTACTGTTCAAATATAGTAAACATTTACTTGTAGCTGTGCCAGAAATGGTGGTCCTCAGTTCATAGGTTAATTTACCCGGTCCTCACTACCACTGTCATACAGG
>CAIGQV010013624.1:0-10008 GCA_903798115.1 Danio jaintianensis
AAACTCTCTCATTTCACTTAGTTTTCACTTGCAACTTGTTAAAACATTATTATTATTGCATATTATGTTGTTTAAAACAAAAAGAATGTTGATTTTCACAGTTTTAAGCAGTGTTTAACACTTGCTGTTTTTGAGCTTAGAAAGCTGAAACAAGCTGATTCCTGCAATGCAGAAATATGCTGTTTTGAAACTCTCTCATTTCAATTAGTTTTAGCTTGCAACTTGTTAAACCATGTTTATTATTGCATGATATGTTGTTTAAAACAAAAAGAATGTTGATTTTCACAGTTTTAAGCAGTTTTTAACACTTGCTGTTTTTGAGCTTGGAATGCTGAAATAAGATGATTCCTGCAATGCAGAAATATGCTGTTTTGCAAACTCTCTCATTTCACTTAGTTTTCACTTGCAACTTGTTAAAACATGTTTACTATTGCATAATATGTTGTTTAAAACAAAAAGAATGTTGACTTTCACAGTTTAAAGCAGTTTCTAACACTTGCTGTTTTTGAGCTTAGAAAGCCGAAACAAGCTGATTCCTGCAATTCAACTCAACTCAACTCTTCTTTATTTCTATAGCGCTTTTACAATGTAGATTGTGTCAAAGCAGCTTAACATAGAATATTACAGTAAATTGAAACAGTGTCAGTCCAGTTTTCAGAGTTTAAGTTCAGTTTAGTTCAGTTCAGTGTGGTTTAATTTTCACATTCTGAGAGTCCAAACACTGAAGAGCAAATCCATGGATGCGCAGCTCCACAGGTCCCAAACCATGCAAGCCAGTGGCGACAGCGGCGAGTAACAAACTTCACCAATTGGCGAAAGTGAAGGAAAAAAAACCTCGAGAGAAATCAGGCTCAGTTGGGCATGACCATTTCTCCTATGGCCAAACGTCTTGTGCAGAGCTGCAGTCTAGGTGCCGGAGGCTGGAGAACGTTGGACGTCCATCGTGGAGAAGCTGCAGGTGGGAGAGGTCACCGGCTGGTGTACAGGCTGGGCCTTCAGGATCAATGCGAAGACTCGTCTGTCACTGGGGTCTTACAGGAATCAGTCTCATGCTCTCCACTCCTTTATGACAACCACAGTAGCTGCTCAGAATACGGCCTGGTCCAGGATTATGGAAACCTCGGGAATAATGAACAAGAGACTAACATAAGCGCAGATTTCACTTAGTTTTCACTTGCAACTTGTTAAAACGTGTATTATTGCATATACTGTTGTTTACAACAAGAAGAAGAATAATTTTCACAGCTTTAAGCAGTTTTTAACACTTGCTGTTTTTGGCCTTAGAAAGCTGAAACAAGCTGATTTCTGCAATTCAGAAATGGGCTGTTTTGCAAACTCTCTCATTTGACTTAGTTTTTATTTGCAACTTGTCAAAACATGTTTATTATTGCATATAATGTTGTTTAAAACAAAAAGAATGATGATTTTCACAGTTTTAAGCAGTTTTTAACACAAGCTGTTTTTGGCCCTAAAAAGCTGAAACAAAGCTGATTCCTGCAATGCAGAAACGGGCTGTTGTGCAAACTCTCTTATTTCACTTAGTTTTCACTTGCAACTTGTTAAAACATGTTTATTATTGCAAATAATTTTGTTTAAAACAAAAAGAATGATGATTTTCACAATTTTAAGCAGTTTTTAACACAAGCTATTTTTGGCCCTAAAAAGCAGAAACAAGCTGATTCCTGCAATGCAGAAATGGCATGTTGTGCAAGTTCTCTCTTTTCACTTAGTTTTCACTTGCAACTTGTTAAAACGTGTATTATTGCATATAATGTTGTTTAAAACAAAAAGAATGATGATTTTCACTGTTTTAAGCAATTTTTAACACTTGCTGTTTTTGGCCTTAGAAAGCTGAAACAAGCTGATTCCTGCAATGCAGAAATGGGCTCTTTTGCAAACTCTCTCATTTCACTTAGTTTTCACTTGCAACTTGTTAAAACTTGTTTATTATTGCATATAACGTTGTTTAAAACAAAAAGAATGATGATTTTTACTGTTTTAAGCAGTTTTTAACACTTGCTGTGTCTCCAGTAGCTCACCGTGTATGTCGGCAGACTTGAGATGTGGTGCGGAGTTGACAGCGATGACGGGGTTCGAATCTGCACTGTAAATAATTGCTGTTAAAAAAACAGTCAGATTCTACAGTAAATTACTGTTTTCTCACTTAAACAGTAATATTCTGTTAAAAACAGTGCATTCTGAGTAATATTTTTGTTTTCGAGAAAGTAACCAACAGCAGTAAACTGTGAATTAACAGAGCTCAGAGTCGACATTTGAAGTCTGTGTTTGAAATCACACTTTGTGACCTTGTTCACTATTATGTACACTAGTTCACTAATATAGTTCACTTGACAGAGTTAATGAACACAAATGAGTGAATTCAGACACTGATGAACACCTGCTGTTAATAATCACAATCACTGAAGGAAAGAGAATCAATAAACACAAACAGTGACTTCAGTTACAGCATTAAATAACATCAACCAAAATAAAACACTTTCAGTCTCATCAGAGGGTTATTAAACAACAGCAGATACTTATTACTGACCGCTTTGACTTCCATACCATTTTTATTGAAAATCAACAGAAATTTAGGTGTTTTTTTGTGTGTCACCGTAATGGAGTGAGGGGCTGGTTTTATTGGGCTCTTCACCCTTGAATTCATAAATTTAGACTCTCCAGCTGCTGTAACAGAGTTTATAAAACACTTATATTATAGCAATAAAGCTGTAAAGTCACTAGGTAGATAAATCTAGTTTTGTTCTGATAAATGTTTTTTAAAGGTCTGAATGACTGGCCTCATGCAATAGTTTTTATGCTTAGTTGCAGATATTATTTTGTTAATGAGAAGTGGAAACAGGAAATAAAGCTAATTATTTTTAATTAAGAAATTAGAGTTAAGAATTAACATACAAATACAGTTCAGTTATAACAAAGACACACTCAGACCTCATGAATCAGACCTTGTACCTCAACAATGGTAACAATTAAAATGTTTCATGCTGAAATGCATGCTGGGTATGAACAGCAGCTACGGTAATTATTTTCTTTATTCTCTATTTCCACCTGGGGATACTCATTCCGAGGTCCCTAGAGACTATGCAGGGCCATTGATGCGATCCAAGACCTGTGAAGAGATGATCCCAAGGTATCCATAATCCTGGACCAGGTCATATCCCAAGCTGATTCTGTGGTCATCATGGAGAAATGTAGTGCATGAGACTGATTCCTGAATGACCACTGTGATAAATGAGTCCCCACATTGATCCTGCGGGCCAACCTGACCGCCTGCCGGTGCCCTACTCACACCTGCAGCATTTCCACGATGGACGTCCAGCTTCTTCAGCCTCCAGCGCCTAGACTGCAGCTCTGAACAGGAAGTTTGGCAAGGTGAAAAATGGTCGTGCCCAACAGAGCCTAGTTTCTCTCGAGGTTTTTTTTTCCCTTCACTTCGTCAATTGGTGAAGTTTTTTTTCCTCACCACTGGCTTGCTCGGATCGGGACTTGTGGAGCTGTGCTTCGGTGGATTTGCTCTACAGTGTTTGAACTTTCAGCAGTGAAATTTAAACCACACTGAACTAAACTACACTGAACTTCAACTCTGAAATCTGGACTTTACTAGAACTATGTTAAGCTGCTTTGACACAATCTACATTGTAAAAAGCGCTATATAAATAAACTTGACTTGACTTGACTTGTGTGAACGTTTCAATATTTCAAATGTTAAAACATCCGGCCACAATAAATTTGTAACTTTAATAAAGATTAAATATTATACAATGAAGACTATGCAGTGTTGATTATTCAATATCTGTACCTGAATAGTGAATACCTGAAAACTATAATTCACTTTTATCTTTACTATATTTTATTTATCTATGCTTGTAATTTATTTGTTATATATTATTTGAGAGTCACTGCCCTACAAAGTCCCCCCAATCAATCCAAAAAAACCTGTTAAATCATCTGGTGAAATTGTATTCACATTGCAATATTTATCACAGAAATACAAAGTATCGTAATGTCAGATTTTTCCAATATCACGCAGCCCTAATTCAAGTATACAGATATTTGTTAAACTAATTTACATGACTTTTCCAAAACTTCGTGGGTTTTTCTGTTTTTCCAAAACTTTTCCAGGCCTGGAAAATGCCATGTCAAAATTCCATGACTTTTCCAGGTTTTCCATGACCGTATGAACCCTGACTGAAGAGCAAATCCATGGATGCGCAGCTCCACAGGTCCCGAACCATGCAAGCCAGTGGCGACAGCGGCGAGGAACAAACTTCACCAATTGGCGAAAGTGAAGGAAAAAAAACCTAGAGAGAAACCAGGCTCAGTTGGGCACGACCATTTCTCCTATGGCCAAGTGTCTTGTGCAGAGCTGCAGTCTAGGTGCCGGAGGCTGGAAAACGTTGGACGTCCATCGTGGAGAAGCTGCAGGTGGGAGAGGTCACCGGCTGGTGTACAGGCTGGCCCTTCAGGATCAATGCGAAGACTCGTCTGTCACTGGGGTCTTACAGGAACCAGTCTCATGCTCTCCACTCCTCCATGACAACCACAGCAGCAGCTCAGAATACGGCCTGGTCCAGGATTATGGAAACCTCGGGAATAATGAAAAAGAGACTAACATAAGCGCAGATGCTGTTCAAATTATAATATCTTTTGGGAAGCGTTCCCGGCTCCTGTTACCCTAAAATGCAGACTAACAATCCTTTAGAGGATTTGTATTTCACTGTTCAGAATTCAGAAATGGGCTGTTTTGCAAACTCTCATTTCGCTTAGTTTTCACTTGCAACTTGTTAAAACTTGTTTATTATTGCATACAATGTTGTTTAAAACAAAAAGAATGATGATTTTCACTGTTTTAAGCAGTTTTTAACACTTGCTGTTTTTGGCCTTAAACAAGCTGATTCCTGCAATGCAGAAATGGGATGTTGTGCAAACTCTCATTTCACTTAGTTTTCACTTGCAACTTGTGAAAACTAAGTGAAATGAGAGAGTTTGCAAAACAGCCCATTTCTGCATTGCAGGAATCAGCTTGTTTCAGCTTTTTAGGGCCAAAAACAGCTTGTGTTAAAAACTGCTTAAAACTGTGAAAATCGCCATTCTTTTTGCCATTCTTTTTGAGACACATGAAACGTGGGGGAGATCCGGTAATGTGGAGGTAAGTTGAGGCGGTAGGTGACAGGGTTAATTTGGGAGTGAATGGTGAATGGTCCTATGTAGCAGGGACTCAGCTTACGGCAGGGCAGACGGAGGCAAATGTCCCTGGTGGAGAGCCATACCTTGTCTCCTGGATGGTAAGTGGGGTTAGGTAACCTGTGGCGATTGGCGGCATCAGTATACCTCCATACCGCCCACTGTAGATGGACATGTGCTAAATACCACACCCTCTCGCTCTCCTGCAACCAGTGATCTACCGCGGGCACTTCAGAAGTTTCGCCGGTCCATGGGAACAGGGATGGCTGATAACCTAGGACACATTGGAAAGGGGTTAGTCCAGTGGGGGTCTGGCGAAGGGAATTCTGAGCATACTCAGCCCACGGTAGATACTCGCTCCAGGTGTTTTGATGACGTGAACAGTACGTCCGAAGGTAGCGGGAGATCTCTTGGATTTTACGCTCGGTCTGTCCATTGGTCTGAGGGTGGTAACCAGACGATAGACTGATGGTTGTTCCCAGAAGTTGGAAGAACGCCCGCCAGACCCTGGAGATGAACTGAGGCCCTCTGTCGGACACTATGTCTTCTGGGAGCCCATAGTTACGGAAGACATGGTTGAAGAGTGCCTCGGCCGTTTCGAGAGCTTTGGAAAGACCTTTAAGAGGGATTAGTTTACAGGCTTTAGAAAAGCGGTCTACCACCATGAGAATTGTAGTATAACCTTGCGAGGGAGGTAGGTCTGTGGCGAAGTCCACTCCGAGGTGTGTCCAGGGCCGGCGGGGAATAGGTAGAGGTTGTAGTTTCCCTTCAGGCATACGATAGTGGTAATGGCACAGACCGAGCATCCCCGGACATACTGGGTGACCTCCTTGTTCATGTTCGGCCACCAGTACTTCTGTTGGAGGAGCGAGAGGGTTCGCCTGCTGCCAGGGTGTCCTGAGCCGAGGGAAGTGTGCGTACTATCCAGTAGCTGGAGACGGTACCGAGTTGGTAAGTAGGTGAGGCCTTGGGGAAGTTCCGGGGGTGCTGGCTCCTCGGAGGTGGCAGCGCGAATTTCCTCATCTATTTGCCACAGGATGGGTGCAAGGAAGACAGAAGAGGGTAAAACAGGGTCAGGAGTGTCAACATTGGGATTTGGTGAGTACATACCTGAGAGGGCATCAGCTTTCACGTTCTTATGACCAGGTTGATAGGTGATCTGGAAGTCGAAGCGGGCAAAGAATAACGACCAGCGAGCTTGACGAGCATTAAGGCGTTTAGCACTGCGGAGATACTGGAGGTTTTTGTGGTCAGTTATGATGGTGAAATCGAGCTCCTTAGAGCCAGTGCCACCACTCTTCGAGGGCCAGTAGCTCGCGATCACCTATACCATAGTTCTGTTCAGCTGGAGTTAATTTTCTGGAATAGTACGCACATGGATGAAGGACTCTGGGTTCACCAGACCATTGGAAGAGAACGGCACCGACTCCTCTATCAGCTGTATCTACCTCCACAATGAAGGGCAGCGTGGGATCTGGATGTCTGAAGATGGGGGCCATAGTGAACTTCTTTTTGAGTAGTTCGAAGGCTTGGTGAGCATTAGAGTCCCAAGATAGAACGCGTCGTCCGCCTTTAAGAAGGGAGGTTAGAGGGGCCGAGAGGAGGCTGTAGTTTTTTATAAAGCGCCGGTAAAAGTTAGCGAACCCAAGGAATCGTTGTAGATCCCTCACTGTCTTGGGATCTTCCCATTTAGACACGGCGTTGACTTAGCTAGCTTCCATGCTGACCCCCTCAGTGGAGATTACGTATCCGAGAAAGGAGATGGTGGTCTTGTGGAAATCGCACTTTTCTGCTTTAAGGAACAGTTGGTGGTCTCGGAGGCGTTGGAGAACTTGTCGAACATGGGAAAGGTGTTCCGACATATTCCGGGAGTAGATTAAGATATCGTCAATGTAGACAATGGTGAAACGGTGAAGAAAGTCTCGGAAGATTTCATTCATGAAATTTTGAAAAACAGATGGACTGTTGGCTAGGCCATAGGGCATCACCTGATATTCGTAGTGGCCAGTCGGAGTGATGAAGGCGGTCTTCCATTCGTCCCCTTCTCGGATATGAATCAGACTGTATGCACTTCAGAGGTCAAGCTTGCTGAAAACCCGTGCATCTCGGAGTTCTTCCAGGGCTGCTGGTACCAATGGTAGTGGGTAGGCGAACTTGACTGTGGCGCCGTTGAGTACACGATAGTCGATGCATGGTCGTAATCCTCCATCCTTCTTGGCGACGAAAAAGAAACTAGAAGCTGTCGGTGACGTAGATGGTCTGATGAACCCCTGTGGGAGAGCTTCTTCAATGTATCTCTCCATTGCTTCATGCTCAGGACGTGAAAGAGGGTAGATCCTTCCGTGCGGTAGTTTGGCATCTGGCAGCAGGTCGATACTACAATCACAGGACCGGTGTGGGGGTAATTGGGTGGCTCGTTCCTTGCTGAAGACATCGTTGAAGGGGGTGTAGATGGTCGGGATGGTGACGGAGGAGGAATTGGTAGGGTTTTCCATTGTGGTAGCGTGGACTGAGAGGGAATCTTGGTGTGGCGTATGCTCTGTAGAAGGAGATACATAATCGTGATCCTTGCATGTGGAACTCCATCCGAGGATTTCTCCTGTGCTCCAGTCAATGTTGGGTTGGTGCTGTGCGAGCCAGGGTCTGCCTAGGATAACGTCCACATTAGCTTGGGGAAGGACCAGCAGTATCAGCTTCTCCCGAAGATTGAGAGAGGATAGGAGGATGACTTCTTTAGTCCGCCGTGATATTTTGCCGTCGCCCAATGGTGAGTTTTGGATGGTTGTTATTTGATATTGGATTTTGTTACTCATGGTGGGCATGCGATGTTTGGTGATGTAATGAGAGGAGATGAAGAATCCAGAATCCACCAGTACATGTATAGTGAGAGTACGAGAATCAACGATCAGTTGAGCTTTTATATGGGGTGTGTTAGAAACGGAAGGAGTAAGTGTAACGTTACTCACCATTGGACGAGGCGGGCGAACAGGGTAAGCAGAGATGAGGTGAGATGCTTCCCCACAGTACAGACAAAGCCTGTTCCGGATTCGTCACTGTCGCTCCGAGGCGATAGGAGTAATAATGCAATATTATTAGGAGCAATCATGCAATATATGCAATTATAAACATGTTTTAACAAGTTGCAAGTGAAAACTAAGTGAAATGAGAGAGTTTGCAAAACAGCCCATTCTGCATTGCAGGTATCAGCTTGTTTCAGCTGTTTAAGGCCAAAAACAGCAAGTGTTAAAAACTGGTTAAAACAGTGAAAATCATCATTCTTTTTGTTTTAAACAACATTATGTGCAATATTAAACATGTTGTAAGAAGTTGCAAGTGAAAACTAAGTTAAATGAGAGTTTGCAAAACAGCCCATCTCTGCATTACAGGAATCAGCTTGTTTCACCCTTTTAAGGCCAAAAACAGCAAGTGTTAAAAACTCCTTAAAACAGTGAAAATCATTGTTCGTTTTGTTTTAAACAACATTATATGCAATAATAAACATGTTTTAACAAATTACAAGTGAAAACTAAGTGAAATGAGAGAGTTTTTAAAACAGCCCATTTCTGCATTGCAGGAATCAGCTTGTTTCAGCTTTTTAGGGCCAAAAACAGCTTGTGTTAAAAACAGCTTAAAACAGTGAAAATCATCATTCTTTTTGTTTAAAACAACATTATGTGCAATAATAAACATGTTTTAACAAGTTACAAGTGAAAACTAAGTGAAATGAGAGTTTGCAAAACCGCCCATTTCTGCATTGCAGGAATCAGCTTGTTTCAGCTCTTTTTACGGCCAAAAACAGCAAGTGTTAAAAACTGCTTAAAAAAGTGAAAAAATATTATTATTTTTGTTTAAAACAACATTATATGCAGTATTAAACATATTTTAAAAAGTTGCAAGTGAAAACTAAGTGATATGTGAGTTTGCAAAAGAGCCCATTTCTTCATTGCAAGAATCAGCTTGTTTCAGCTTTTTAGGGCCAAAAACAGCAAGTGTTAAAAACAGCTTAAAACAGTGAAAATCATCATTCTTTTTGTTTTAAACAACATTATATGCAATATTAAACATGTTTTAAGAAGTTGCAAGTGAAAACTAAGTGAAATGAGAGAGTTTGCAAAACAGCATATTTCTGCATTGCAGGAATTATCTTGTTTCAGCTTTCTAAGCTCAAAAACAGCAAGTGTTAAAAACTGCTTAAAACAGTGAAAATCAACATTTTTTTTGTTTTAAACAACATAATATGCAATAATAAGCATGGTTTAACAAGTTGCAAGTGAAAACTAAATGAAATGAGAGAGTTTGCAAAACAGCATATTTCTGCATTGCAGGAATCAGCTTGTTTCAGCTTTCTAAGCTCAAAAACAGTGTGTTAAAAACTGCTTAAAACTGTGAAAATCAACATTCTTTTTGTTTTAAACAACATATTATGGAATAATAAACATGTTTTAACAAGTTGCAAGTGAAAACTAAATAAAAAGAGAAAGTTTGCAAAACACCATATTTCTGCATTGCAGGAATCAACTTGTTTCAGCTTTCCAAGCTCAAGAACAGCAAGTGTTAGAAACTGCTTAAAACTGTGAAAATCAACATTCTTTTTGTTTTTAACAACATAACATGCAATAATAATCATGTTTTTTAACAAGTTACAAGTGAAAACTAAGTGAAATGAGAGAGTTTGCAAAACAGCATAGTTCTGCATTGCAGGAATCAGCTTGTTTCAAGCTTTCCAAGCTCAAGAACAGCAAGTGTTAGAAACTGCTTAAAACTGTGAAAATCAACATTCTTTTTGTTTTAAACAACATAATATGC
>CAIGQV010013624.1:11385-23532 GCA_903798115.1 Danio jaintianensis
GAAACAAGCTGATTCCTGCAATGCAGAAATATGCTGTTTTGCAAACTTTCTCATTTCACTTAGTTTTCACTTGCAACTTGTTAAAACATGTTTATTACTGCATATACTGTTGTTTAAAACAAAAATAATGATGATTTTCATTGTTTTAAGCAGTTTTTAACCTTGCTGTTTTTGAGCTTAGAAAGCTGAAACAAGCTGATTCCTGCAATGCAGAAATATGCTGTTTTGCAAACTCTCTCATTTCATTTAGTTTTCATTTGCAACTGGTTAAAACATGTTTATTATTGCATATTATGCTGTTTAAAACAAAAAGAATGTTGATTTTCAGTTTTACGCAGTTTTTAACATTTGCTGTTTTTGAGCATAGAAAGCTGAAACAAGCTGATTAATGCAATGCAGAAATATGCTGTTTTGCAAACTCTCTCATTTCACTTAGTTTTCACTTGCAACTGGTTAAAACATGCTTATTATTGCATATGATGTTGTTTAAAACAAAAAGAATGTTAATTTTCACAGTTTTAAGCAGTTTCTAACACTTGCTGTTTTTGAGCTTACACTCTAAAAACTGCGGGGTTAAAAACAACCCAAACAAAAAGCTGTTTAATCATTTGCTGATCATTTTAATGACTTAATCATTTGTTGTACTTCAGGTTATTTCATTACAAAGCTGTGACTGAAGTTGTAGTTTTTTCTATGTTCTGTTCTTGTTTTTTACCTTCTGTATTTCTTCATTTGTTCATCGCTAATCCTCAATTATCATTTAATTAGTCAATTAATTAATTCATTTACTTCAGCTTTGCTCCATGTTTCTTGAACACTCAGTAATGTTGATACTTGGAAGTGTTCAATTAAAACTGAGGTATTTGCTCTGGGGTTTAAAGGGTTAAAGGTGTGAGACATAAAAACACGGTGTAAAAACGTATTTTAACAGTTATAATGTTATAATGTATAATGTTATAATGTTAATTCAAACTATGGAAGTAGACTGTAAAAAAACTGTAAATTGCTGGCAACCCAGCTGCCAGTATGTTACCGTAAAATCAAGGGAAAAACTGTATTTTGCTGTAAAACCTGAAGCAAATTTCTTCTGTGTGTCACCCTTGTGGAGGAGAGTAGAGCCAGTGTTTGAGTCAAAGATGAACAATGAAATGCTGATGTCATGCTACACGTTTCTTTATTTAAAGACAGTAGCTGTTTAGTTGCTGATGCAGTAAGAATCTCTCTGTGTTAGTTCTTTACATGCATCTGTGCTGCTGTGAAATTTAAGATATTTGGGTTAAACAACTTTTCGAACTAAAATAAGTTATCGTTATAAATATGCTTATAAGCATATATAGCACGTTACTTCATAAACTCATACAGCAGTTGGCCAATTTGAGGCAGTCGGTTTCAGTGAATAAAACGAGTTCACTTGAGTATTGTGTATATCAATGTAGTCCATGTATTTTTACAGCAACATACTGTAAAATACTGCAGCTACCATTTAATTTAAGTTAATTTACAGAGCAACAGCTATATGCTGTTAACAGTAACTTGCTGGCAACCATGCTGCCAGTTACTTACTGTTTTTTAACGGGACAATTTTTAACAGTGTACGTAGTGCTAAAACAATTCAATTACTGTGAGTTTGTTGTTTGTATGTATGACTGCATGCTATTGTTCTTACATTCCACTTATCAGGAAGATGCAGTGAATTTCTGTGAGTCCTCTTCAGACAAGCCTCACAAAACAATGCAGTGGTGCTGCACTCAATGCACCTATAATCAGCATGTTCTAGGCAGACAACACACTAGGAAGTGATTGGTGCTGAAAATTCAAATGACACCTTAAGCATGTCATCCTTGACTGCATCCCAGGCATGAAGCGCTCTCCTCTTTGCCTTGCTGTATGCGGTCTCAGAACATGAACTACAGCTCGGTGCCACTTCATCAGGTTCAGCCTGTTGAGCTGTAACGAGTCGGGCTGGGGAAGACCTTGACTAAGGTAAGACACCTTTGCAAGGCCAGTGATACACCACCTCACCACCTTAAACTTAACGCTCCTGAAACGTGTGGTTTTAACAGCTTTTCCCATATCTGAAATAAAAAAATGTGTCACTTACTAAGCAAAGTGCAACATGTACTAGAAGATGCACAAAACCGTGAGAGCTCCAGCAATATTTTTAAGACACACAAACATCAAGAACCAGGATATGAACCTTAACCATGGTTGCTAAAAAGAAAAAAAAAGCTGCATAATTAATCGATGCCGCAATGCATGCTGGGTGCCAGCATAGCACAAAACTCCCAGCATGCATTGCAGCGTGAATAAATTATGCATCTTAAAGTTCTTACTATTTCTTTCTTTGCCTTTATTTTATGTTGTTTTGGGGGGGTCACCAGTGTTGAGATTCAAAGACTAATTGTTGATGTCTGTGTGTTTTTAAGTTCTGCCGAAGATCAAACATTTTCATTGTGAATGGTGCATTTAGGCTTGTTAAACAATCTTTAATTGTTGAAGCTCCAGTGGTATTATATATGTATATTATTAATTCCTTACACATAACTAACCACATGTTTAATGAGTACACAAGCAGGTGAGGGTGGTTCTGATGTCATAGTTAATCTCATCAGACTTATTTTTCGATTTTTTTTGGCTTTAAATGCTGTACAAACAGTGTTATTAACGCAATTAATTACAGCAACCAAAATAAAACTAGGGTTAAAATAAGAAGTTGAAGAACCCAACTAAAGCAGACTCTGACCTCCATCATGGTGATTTCAAATGAACAACAAAAATTTCATTAAGAGCTTTTGTTAACGTGACAGAAATAAAGTCAAAGGTCAGTAATAAGTGAAGTTCCTGATGTTTGTGGAGTAGTTTAATAATCCTCTGCTGAGATCTTGAGAAATATTTTTTTTATTGTGTAATTTATTTTTATTTAGAGTTTTATTTTCAGTTGATTTCATCTTTGGTTTTGGCTGTAATTTATTTGGTCTTGTTTTTCTTTATTTTGGTGATTCTGCTTGTTAACAGTTGTTCATCAATCATTATCAATCTTCCTTTAAGTAGACAATTATCTTATTAACTTCATCACTGCCTTAGTGTTCAACCCTCTGTAGTGAGGACACTAGTGAGGATTTTGCTCTGGGATTTAAGGGGTTAAATGTGTTCAATGAAAAATTCACACTGTGGAATGTATTTTAACGGGAATATTCCGTAAATTGAAATTCCGAATGTAAAATGTTAAAAACAGTAGATTACTGGCAACCACAGCTGCCGGTATTTTTCCGTAAAATCAAGAAAAAAAAACTACTGTAAAATACTGTAAAACCTTTTTTGTGTCACCATTGTGCAGGATAGTAGCATCTGTGTTCAAGTCTAAGATGAACAAAGAGCATCTGATATTATGCTGCATCGTCTTTTGTTTAAATGTAACTGTGTAGTTACAGTGAAAATCTGTTTGCTGATTGCAATCGCATGAACACGTTAATGCATTTAATGACTTTACATTTTTGTGAACAAAGCTACATTTTTGTGAACTGAACATTGTATCAGTTATTAAATACGGTTATTTTCCGTAAATTTAAACAGTTCTATAAAACTTCTGTATTTTTTACAGAAAAACCCTGGCAACCACAGCTGCCGGTATTTTTCTGTATATTTCCAGTATTTTTTAACAGTGCACAACAGCCTCTGGACATGCTACATCACAGACACCAATATTTAACATTTTATAAAATATTTATCACTTTCTGCCCACCGGATATTAGGCATGGTTGTGTATATTGCGATTGTGATTTTCAAAAGTATTACATCGCTTTGTAAATGTTTATTATTACCATTTGTTGAGTCTCTCTAAACATCTCCCATTAGCGTCAGACACGTAAAAAAACATGCTAATTACAGTAACAACGTTAATGCTCACATACATCATATAATGTAACCACAGGCTCATAACGTAGCCTAATATACAACGTTTACAAACGCAATTGCAAGACGGTTATTTCAATTCAACACTCATGTCACGTCACCTTAAAACACATCTTCTGTATTGTTGTCACTTATTGGCTAATTAATTACAGTTTACAAGCTCACTTCAACGATTTTACCTGAAAATGTCAACCGGAAAAACAGTACGGCTGCGACGGTCTCGTGTTATCCAATAGACTTCCAAATACCAGCTGGATTCCTCTGGTATTGGATCTATATATAATATAATATAGCTGATTAACCATGTGGATGGATGATAACAGCCTTCTGAGCCTACTAGTAGGCGCAGAAGGCCCCTACTGGCCCATATTTATCAGCTGATAACCACTGATAACGCCCATTCAATCGCATGATAACATTCGAAGCGGGTGGAATCAGCTTGTTTCAGCTTTTTAGGGCCAAAAACAGCAAGTGTTAAAAACTGCTCAAAACTGTGAAAATCGTCAATCATTTTTGATTTAAACAACATTATATGCAATAATAAACATGTTTTTACAAGTTGCAAGTGAAAACTAAGCGAATTGAAAGAGTTTGCAAAAGAGCCCATATCTGCATTGCAGGAATCAGCTTGATTTCGCGTTTTAAGGCCAAAAACAAAAAGTGTTAAAAACTGCTTAAAACTGTAAAAAATTATTTTTCTTTTTGTTTTAAACAACATTATATGCAATAACAACCATGTTTTTACAAGTTGCAAGTGAAAACTAAGTGAATTGAGAGAGTTTGCAAAAGAGCCCATTTCTGCATTGCAGGAATCAGCTTGTTTCAGCTTTTTACAGCCAAAAACAGCAAGTGTTAAAAACAGCTTAAACAGTGAAAATCATCACTATTTTTGTTTTAAACAACATTATATTAAAAAATAAACATGTTTTAACAAGTTGCAAGTGAAAACTAAGTGAAATTAGAGAGTTTGCAAAACAGCCCATTTCTGCATTGCAGGAATCAGCTTCTTTCCGTGTTTTAAGGGAAAAAAAACCGCAACTGTTAAAAACTGCTCAAAACAGTGAAAATCGTCATTCTTTTTGTTTTAAACAACATTATATGCAATAATAAACATGTTTTAACAAGTTGCAAGTGAAAACTAAGTGAAATGAGAGAGTTTGCAACAAAGCCCATTTCGGCATTGCAGGAATCAGCTTGTTTCAGCTTTTTAAGGCCAAAAATAGCAAGTGTTAAAAACCGCTTAAAACTGTGAAAATCATCATTCTTTTTGTTTAAAACAACATTGTATGCAATAATAAACATATCTTTACAAGTTGCAAGTGAAATCTAAGTGAATTGAGAGAGTTTGCAAAACAGCCCATTTCTACATTGCAGGAATAAGCTTGTTTCAGCTTTTTAAGGTCAAAAACAGCAAGTGTTAAAAACTGCTTAAAACTGTGAAAATCATCATTCTTTTTGATTTAAACAACATTATATGCAATAATAAACATGTCTTTACAAGTTGCAAGTGAAATCTAAGTGAATTGAGAGAGTTTGCAAAAAAGCCCATCTCTGCATTGCAGGAATTAATCAGCTTGTTTCAGCTTTTTAGCGCCAAAAACAGCAAGTGTTAAAAACTGCTTAAAACTGTGAACATTATTATTATTTTTGTTTTAAACAACATTATATGCAGTATTAAACATGTTATAACAAGTTGCAAGTGAAAACTAAGTGAAATGAGAGAGTTTGCAAAACAGCCCATTTCTGCATTGCAGGAATCAGCTTGTTTCAGCTTTTTAAGGCCAAGAACAGCAAGGGTTAAAAACTGCTTAAAACAGTGAAAATCATCATTGTTTTTGTTTTTAACAACATTATATGCAATATTAAACATGTTTTAACAAGTTGCAAGTGAAAACTAAGTGAAATGAAAGAGTTTGCAAAACAGCCCATTCTGCATTGCAGGAATCAGCTTGTTCCCCTTCATACGGGAACTTCAACGTGCGTCTGGTAACAGCCTATGTCAGACAACCAATCACTCTGAAGAGTAACAAAACGGGCCAATGAAATGCCAAAATGAATTGGCAGAGCTCTGCTCCACAGTGGGCAGTGATCAGCCATTAGTTCTATATAAACTGCCCGCTGAGGAGTGAGCATCAGAATTTAACTTCAGAGCCTCTCACGAGACTGAAGACACTCTATCTGCCAACCTGATTTCAAGACTGAAACCAGTTTACTCACCAGTGCGGGAGATGACGCGACAGCGGCAGTCGATCTGGGCTTCTTGTGCCCAGGGCGTTTCGCTGGTGTGCACAAAAGAGCAGTTTCCATTAAAAGAGCAGATTCCCTAAGAGAGCAACACAGTCAATCAACACGTCTTTTTCAAGACGCTGTTCTGACTGTGCGTTTCTGGATGCGGTGGTTCCTATCTCCGGATGATGGGCACGGGTACCGCATCACAGGTCTGGGGGTCCAGCATGTCGATGCGGTGCTCGCAGACAGCTCATGCTCTCACTGTGAGGGCATGGCTTATGCACAGCTGAGATCGCGGCTTCTAAGCCACCCCCGTTGCTCCCCGTGAAAGCGGTTAGCATGGGGCAGATCTGGGGATTACAGTGGGGATTTATCCGTCGCCTCCGGGCCTGCGGACCCCCCACTCCTCCAGAGCGCGCTCCATCCAAGCTTCGAGTGGAGGTGCAGTTCATCCCCCGGGTTGCCCGCGCCTCCGCTTGGTGACACCGAAGATCAGATGTGCATTGCGTCATCGGATGGTGAGCTGTCATGCTCAGATGACAGACCGGGCTCGCTTCCATCCTACGGGGTGCAATCCGTAGTCATGGTTCTCGAATCAGACGCTTCCTGGGCTGCTTCGGTGGTGTGGCTGGAGATGGCTTGTCCCCCAGTCTCACCGCCGGACCGACTAGAGGTGTGGCATGCGGGCTGATGTAAGATGAATCTTCCAGCTCCCGTCCACTTCTTCACAGGGGCGCACAGCGAGCGCACGTTGGCATAGAGGGCGTTTTTTCTCCACCCAGTCCTCGTGCGCTTCCGCCTTCACCTCCCCTGATGGCGAGGTGGCCAGTGGGTACGAAGCTATTCCTCAGGTGGTTGGCGCCGCCGCCTGGAGGGGTAAGCTGAGACCCCTGTCCAAGGCGGGTGGGTTTTCTGTGTCTCTCATGGCCAGAGCCCACACCGTTGCGGGCCATGCCGCTTCTGCCCTGCACCACGGCACCTGCTGTGCTGCACAGGGGGGGTTCTTCCCCAGGCTTATGCGTAAGCACCGCATGGTGGTCGACTATGCTCTCATGACCTTCAAGTCGGCCGCCCGAGCCCTGGGGAGGACGATGGCCACACAGTGGTCCGTAAATGCCACCCTTGGCTTACCCTGGCAGATATGCACCACCCCGACAAAGTACGCTTTCTTGGTGTGCCCATATCCCAGGCAGGCCTACTGTCGGGGACTGTACCCAGGAGTTCTCGGCAGTGAGAGATCAGCCGTGCGCGATGTTACACTGGCTAGTGAACGCGCCGAGCCCCCCTGCAGGAAGTTGATGCTCCTGTCATAGGTCACCGTAAAGTCCGGTAATCAGACTGCGAAGGCGGGCCACTTGGAGAGGAGGAGAACCGTTCCTTCCCCGATGGAGGGCTGGGGTTCCCCAGCGAACGAATGTAGCGATTCGAAAAGAGCAGCTTTTCCTCCCTCTGGGTCTGGAAGTCCAATTGCTGCCAGCATGGGACGCACTGCCTTCCAGCTCTCAGCTTTGGTGCACTTCGCCACAGGCTTTGAAGGGCGCCAGAGGATGAGCTGCTTTCTCGCACCTCCAGCCTCTCCGCGGGATCCTGGGAGGAAGGTAAGAGTTAATCTCTTATTTTCAGTTCTTCCTCGGGACGCTCTGCTTCTTGGGGTGAGCACTCCCCATCCCGAAGCTGCCCCTCCACGGGTACATCAGCGATCGTTCTGGTGATGCTGCTCGTTCGGACTCTGTCAGCCTGGTTAGCGCTGCTCAGCCCGTCATAGTAGCTCACACGGACGGTCAGACTCGGCTATGTGTTTCAACGCGCTGTTGGCCTCCAGAGTTCACAGGTGTGTATTTAAGCGATCATCGCTATGCCACCCCTGTCTTGCGTGAGAAGATTGTTATCCTCCAGGCGGAGGATACCAGTCCTTCCAGCCGAGATGAAGAGTGGGTTTACGCCCCCACTTCATCGTACCCAGAGAGCGGTGGGTTATAGCAATCCTATCTGTGTGTTTTGATCTGTCATCTGTTCAGGATGCTGATCAGGATGCTCATGCAGAAACGCATCCCCCAGTGCGTCCGTCCGCGGGATTGGTTGCAGCTATAGACCTGAAGGACGCTCACTCCATGTCTCGCTCTTTCCCTCCTAATAACCGTGTTTTTACCGGTGTGCGACGGGGCCTGAGCATGGCAGTAAATGGACCTTCCCTTCGGGCTCTCCCTGTTCCATGCGTGGAGGATGCCCTATTCCTCTTTGGCGCACGCGCATCTGCAATTTTGATTATTCATTGACTAGGTTAAACTATTTTCAGACCTTTGAATTAGTCGATTATGCATAGGGACCTGGCGCACCTCGGCCTGTTGGGGTTTCTGGTCAACCGAGAATGAGCAAGCTCTCCCCCGGGCAGAGCTTCTCTCATCTCGGGTTGGAGCTGGACCCGGTCTCCATCACGGTGCGCTTTTAGCGCGCTGGGCTAGTGCTGCCCTGTCCGTTTAATTCGGCAGTTATAGTGGTTTCACTGAAGTTTTTCAGAGGCTCCTGGGGCATATGACATTTTGTAGCCAATTGTTCATATAAGACCACTTCAGCGCAGGCTTCGCGATCGGGTCCCCAGATGGGCATGGCGCGTGGAGACGCACCGGGTGTCCATCACTATGCTGTGTCTCCGCACCTTCAGTCCCTGGATGGACCTTGCCTTCTACTGGCCTGGGTGACCTTAGAACAAGTGTTCAGTCATGCTGTCATTCTGACGGATGCTTCCAGCATGGGCTGTGTGTATCGAGCATGCAGCTGCAGGTTCGTAAATCGGACTTGGGTTGCGTTGGCATTCAATTGCCTGGAGTTGTTGGCAATGTTTCTCGCTCTCTGCCAGTTCCTACCGGTACGGGAGGGGACACACGTGTTGGTTACGACGGCCGCTTGTCTCAGCTCGCTCGCCATCTGCTCCTCCGGAGTCATGCGGCTTAATAGCTGTGCGCCGTTCATATCCCATACGAGCTCTACACGCTACACGACATCCTGCCGCTTCTCCTGAGCACCCCTTTACCAGGTGCTTTCCCTGCTCTGCACGGATGCGCTGGCTCTCAGCTGGAACCGGGTTTACGCAATATGTGTTTTTACCCAGTGAGCCTGCGTGCACAGACTCTGTGCAAGGTTGGGGAGACGAGGTGCGGGTCTCGCTCGTTGCGCCTCCTTGGCCCAACCGGGCCCAAGTTTCCAGACTCACACTCCTTGTGATGGCCCTCCCTGACGAATTCCCTGGAAGAAGTACTCCTTTTTCTGGGACGATCCCCTTCTGGCACCCGCGCAGCATTCTGGAACCCACATGGAAGGTTTCTAGACAGAGCGCGGTGAACTTAGTTGACCTATCAGTAGATGGTTAACACTGTCACTCAGGCTAGAGCACCCTGTATAGGCAAGGCTATGTCCTGTAGTGGAGTCTATTCGTTGTGTAGAGCTCTTCTCTCTAAGAAGAACCCCGGACATGCCAGATTAGTGTTGTGTATTCTTCCGTCAGGATAACTGGAGCGCAGGCTGTCACCCTCCACATTGAAGGTTTGGCGTGCTGCCATCCCCGCTCTCTGTGGGGCGGCGGATGGTAGCGGGCTGGGAAAGTATAACCTTATCAGCCGGTTCCTCAGAGGTGCGTGGCGCGAGATGGTTAATTCCATCCCTGCCCCCCTCTCTTGCCCTCTTGGGATCTCTCTAGCCCCAGCGGTTATGGTTAGGTCCGTTGAGCCACTCGACTCAGTATCTATAAGTTTTCTGTCCATAAAGGCAGCTCTGCTGGTCGTGTTGGTATCAGTCAGGAGGGTTAGGATTCCGGTGGCATTTACGGTCAGCGAATCGTGCCAGGAATATGGACCGGCCTACTCTCACGTTTACCTGAGACCCCGGTTCAGCTTGTGCCAAGGTTCCTACCACCCCTTTTAATATTAAAAGTGGTAGTGAGCCTGCAAGCGCTGTCTGCGGAGGAGGCAGACCCAGCCCTTTTATTGTATGTCCGTGCACTGCGCTTAATGTGACACGTAGAGCATACGTCTTTAAGCAGCTCTTTTCTGTTATGATCGGCAGAAGCGAAGTGCCGTATCAAAGCAGAGGTTGGTCCATTTTATAGTTATGCCATTGCCCTCGCCTCATGTGCAAGGGCAAGCTGTGTCTCCCGGGAAAGAGAGCACACTTAAGAAAAAAAAAAACGGTGCCTCCTTTTCGGCGTGAGTACGCAGTGCCGCGGGCTGGGCGACACCTAACACATTCACAAGATTTTATAATCCTCGAGTGGAGTCGGTTTCTTCCCGATTACTGGGTCACTCTGGTCAGTCGGGACGAAATTAAACTCGGTGTCAAAAACGCTTGCTGCGCCATGCTCCCTAACCTGGAGATACGTGCGCCTTTTCTATTCTGCTAGTAAGTTTCCTGCTTGGCGAACCCTAGAGAATTCCTCCGAGGCCCCCAACACCCGACTCAGCAGAGGAGCCGGGTGCCTGGCTCAGTGTGATGTCTGGTATGCCCTCTTTTGGTCTTCCCACATGCTGAGGTTCGGTGCCAGCTATGCGCGGTCCCCGATGGTGATCCCATATGCTTATTTCAGCCACGGAGTGTTCCCCCTGACCAGGCGGACCCGTGTCTTCCCTACCCGCTAACCAGCTGATCATATGTAGCACTCCCCCTCCATAGGGCTAGTCCTTATTGCCATCAAGTCTCCCCTCTTGGGTAGCAGGTGGCCTCCGGAATATCCTCCCCCTTCGGGGACTGGCACGCTTTCCCACAGTTCTGTCATATTTCTAAAATCCCTAGACTATATTAGCTAGGTAAAAGCACATTTACGACCCCCAATCTAAATTGTAATTATTCCCATGTAATGGTAATTAAGTGCCTAGGGGACGTTGGAAGGTTGCGCTCTTGGTGATGCTTGTGCGCTCACGCTATGCTTCGCAAACTTCATATCAGGAGCGTGACGGGCTTAGCTGCTGTGGCGTTTTCCATACAGTCTCCCATAGTCTGTTACCAGATGCACGTTGAAGTTCCCGTATGAAGGGGAACGTCCTGGTAACGTACGTAACCCACGTTCCCCGAATAGGCCACAGCAGCTGAGTCTCCAGCTGTTAGCTGAGTGATCGGCTCTTCAGCAGGCAAATTCTGATGCTCACTCCTCAGCGGGCAGCTTATATAGCACTAATGGCTCATCACTGCCAGCTGTGGAGCAGAGCTCTGCCAATTCATTTTGGCGTTTCATTGGCCCGTTTTCTTACTCTTCAGAGTGATTGGTCGTCTGACGTACTCCCATAGTCTGTTACCAGACGCACGTCTCCGTTCCCTATTCGGGGAACGTGGGTTACGTACGTAACCAGGACGTTTTAGCGTTTTAAGGCCAAAAACAGCAAGAGTAAAAACTGTTTAAAACAGTGAAAAGCATCATTATTTTTGTTTTAAACAACATTATCTGCAATAATAAACATGTTTTAACAAGTTGCAAGTGAAAACTAAGTGAAATGAGAGAGTTTGCAAAACAGCCCATTTCTGCATTTGCAGGAATCAGCTTGTTTCAGCTTTTTAAGGCCAAAAACAGCAAGTGTTAAAAAACGCTTAAAACAGTGAACATCATCATTCTTTTTGTTTAAAATAACATTATATGCAATAATATACATGTTTTAACAAGTTGCAAGTGAAAACTAAGTGAAATGAGAGAGTTTGCAAAAGAGCCCATTCTGCATTGCAGGAATCAGCTTGTTTGTGTTAGGTATGGGACTGGACAGACACAAGTGCAGGTTCAAATTATAGACAGTTTATTGCACAAGGAAAAAAAAAATCCAAAAAAGGGTAGAAACAAAAAAAAGTCTTTAGGGACTCCTCTGGCACCGATGGGGTTATCAAGAAAAAACAAAAACAAAAAAAAATCAAGAGAAAAAGTCCTTCGGTCAAAAGTGTACTGTACACAGGGAAAAAAACCCCAAAACAAAACAGCCAGGAATTAAACAGCAAAAAAAAAAAAAAAAAAAAAAAAAAAAAAAAAAAAAAAAG
>CAIGQV010013633.1:2235-16142 GCA_903798115.1 Danio jaintianensis
CACACACACACACACACACACACACACACACACACACACACACACACACACACACACACACACACACAGTGTGTGTGTGTGTGTGTCCTCAGTGTGTCCTCGTGACATCACCCCTTTAAGAAATGAGATGATACTCTCTGCACAATTTAAGACTGAATTACTTGTTACCAGCTGAAACAACAACCCATGCAGTAATTATCCCATGGAAGGCTTTTTACCAATTTTCTTACTTAAATCCAGTTAAAGATGTCCACCATGTCTTTCATCATATTTGCCTACAAAACCCAGACACACACACATGCATTTTTGTGTTTCATATGCTTAAAATCTCCCCCCATCCCGAAACTAATAATAGTGTGTCCTGTTTGTTAAGTTTATTTCATGATGAATTTGGCAGTGGTAAGCCAATGGACCCTTTTCACAAGCCTGTTATGACGCGTTTAACAGTCATCATAATCTTAAATCCTTGAAAGTTTTTAATATTTGGATTTTTTTTTTAAACGTACAAACATTTATATGCATTTATGAATGTATTATATCATCTTTGCGTCAAATTACAAAAAATGAATTACCACTTATGCAAGGTGTTTCTAATGCAGCGTCTATGGGACTGAGAGTAAATTTGACGTTATTCTCTCTTCTGGCTGCCGTCATCAGTCTCACACAGTTTTTTCCTTTTTCTGAAAGTCTTGATAACACTATCGTGGAGTTTTTCTTTTATTATTTCAGCAAATAGGATAGTAAAAAAAATATTTGTGTACTCTCCGATTCACTTTGCTCTAAGTTTACCCAACTATGACGCCTTCCGCTACTGAGAAACACGGAAATGTGAAAAGGGTCTATTCACTTTCTTCTTGAAAGAGAGAGTGGCCTGGGGCATGTGATGTCATAGCTCTTAGGATGGTGAAAACGTAATGATATTTTACTGCTGTAGATAATCCTTGGTGTCTGTGGCATGGGAAAGACTCCTGGTTCTTCTTTTTCAGCACTCTAGTGGTCCTCTCTCTCTCAATAAATATTCTGTAAAGACAGATTAGCTTTTATATTTACCAAAACATGCAGATTACAGCAGAGCACTTAACATTAGTTACTGTATTCCTAATGTTTCTAATGTCTTGTACACAACATTCTGAGATGCATTTTGTGAACAGAATACTTATTTTATTAATTTATGTATTCTGTTTATATTTAGATCATAAAATATTGAACATTCAGTGCACAAAACATGTAAAACATTGACTTTTAATGCATGTCAAATAAATGTTTGTAGTGTCTGTAGAATTGCACATTTATTATTAAATTATTATTATTACTGTATTATTAATAAATAATGTGGTATTTATTCAATTAAGTACAAACAGGAAAAACAGTCTATTGCAGGATAAAATAATAAAATAACTTCTTAATAATTTAGTTTAGCATGATGATTATATCACCCTGGCACTAGCCTTTTGTCTGTCTGTAATAGAACACCTCACATGGGTTTTTATGTTTTGCATAGATTTCTATTAATGTTTTAATAGCTGATTTCAGTTAATTCTCATTTGATCAAGTGAGTCATGGTCAGTGATTAGAGACTCACTTATTGTACAGCTAACACGCAGATGCCTGATGTGCCCAGGTGCAGGCTGCTGACTATATCAGCGGAAATGGGCTTCTTGGAAAGCAATTAGCACTAACTTAGCCATTTCCACAACCCTTTTTACACACATCTCCCATTTAATGGAGCATTATCATTATAATGGGAGGTCACTGTCTAGCAAGAACAGGAGCTGATGTTGTCAAAAAGAAACAGATTTTGCATAACACTACTAAATGCGATAAAGATGTTTTACTGTGGTTTATCATGTTTGAAGTGTTCTTTGCTTATGTATGCAAACATAAATTAACAAAAATATATTAACATTTTAAATATATACTTAAAATGAACAATACTTGTACAGATTTACTAATCATATTTTAACATGAACTAATGAAACCTTATTGTAAAGTTTTATCAAAAAATAATATTATTTATACAATAGTCAGCACAGTGGCTCTGTGGTTAGCACTGTTGCCTCACAGCAAGAAGGTTGATGGTTCGAGTCCTGGCTGGACAAGAAGGCCTTTCTTGGGTTTCCTTCAGTTACTCCAGTTTTCCCCACAGTACAAAGACATGCGGTACAGATGAACTAGATGAACTAAATTGGCCATAAGGCATGTGTGTGCGTGTGTGTGAATGACAGAGTTTGTGTTTCCCAGCACATTCATTCCGTTGTGGCAACCCCTGAAAAATCAGGGACTAAATCAAAGGAAAATAGGTAATTATAATAATTTTTAACAATTTAGTTTAAATACCATTTATCATCATTAGCTACTGTCTTATTGCTTGGTTATTATTAAGGTATTGACTGTTTATTTGTTCTTATAAAATATTATCTTATTCTACATCCCTAATCTTAACCAATGCCTAAAACTACCTTACTAACTAAAACTAACTTAAACCTTAATAAGCTTAATAAGCAGGTGATCAGTTCTTAATCAAGCTACGTAAATGTCTTAGTTATTGGTTTGGTTTTAAGGTCAAAATTGTACCTTAACATCAAGTCTACTTTTATCACATTGGCAATATTATTAAATATTTCTTGAGCAGTAAATTGGCATATTTATAATACATTTTGAATGATCATCTAAATGATCACACTGAATACTGAAGCAATGGTTGATGAAAATGTTGTTTTGACAATAGTTACATGAACAAATGACATTTTAAGAATAATCAGAGAAAAAAAAGAGTTACGTAAGCAAAAAAGGTACGTAAGGCCATGCTCTATTGTGAATAGGTCTATGAACAATACATTTTCACAATAAAACAAGGTCTCGAGTTCCTTATTGCCTTTATAATTTGGTTATCATACAATATAAAAATTAAAGACACAAATGTATATGGATTAATATGTTACAGTATTTGATGCAATATATTATTTTTTATTTCTCACACATTTCTATCCTCAAACATCTGCTTATCAATCACCATTAGATGCTTTGCCATCTTTTAGTTTAAAACAAATCTATATGCAGTTAAACAATATAAATCTATTAACACAATACAATACTTTACATTACAAAACAGACACCTTTTTAAATACAGTAATATTATCTCTGCAGTTCAGAAACTTTGTTTGCATACAGAGACACATCAGAATATCTCCCTTATTAAATAACTCAGATGGGGGAAGGGCATAGTCCCAAAATGGGAGAATTAAGAGTAAACGTCACATTACACCAACGAATCACCAAAAAAAAATTTTTTATCTCGTTAAGTACTATCCCTCCACTTGTTCCCTTCAGATTGGGAACTCCAACGTTCTGTCCTAGACACATTGGCAATCGCCAGATGACCAATCACTCTGAAGAGTAAGAAAACAGGCCAATGAATGCCTATGAATTGGCAAAGTGCAGCTCCTCACAGGTGCAGCTAGTCTAATCAGCTGAGTATATAGCCAGCACCTGGAGGAGAGCAAGCCAGACTTTTTACATCCGAAGCCTCACACGACTGAAGAGACAACATCTTCTGAGCTGAATCCAGAGAGATCAAGCTTCGTGTATCCAGTGCGGGTGATGATGCAGACACCTCCTGGTGAAGGATGCAACTGAGCCAGTCCCTTGAGCCAAGATGGAGAGCGGGTTTTACAGCCTGTACTTCATCATACCCAAAAAATGTTGTGTTATAACCAATTCTATCTGCGCATTTTAAACCGTTATCTGCACAGGATGCCATTCAAAATGCTCATGCTGAAGTGCATCCCTTGATGCATCAGTCCTTGGGATTAGTTGCAGCTATAGACCTGACGGACATGCACTTCTGTATCTAATTTCTCCCTCACAAACCGTTTCTTCGGTGTGCATTCGGGAACCGGACACATAGTATATAGAGTACAGTTCGCAGGGTTTAACAAAGCACTTGGAAGGAACCCTAGTGCCTCTTCGGCTTGCGGGCATCTGCATTCTCGGCTATTCAACGATTGGCTTATTTTAGCACAGTCTTTGGATTAAGTTGTTATGTTAGACAACTCAACCCGTTGGGGCTTTGTGTCACCTGGGAAAAGAGCAAGCTCTACCCCGTGCAGAGCTTCTCTTGATCTTGGATCCCCATGACATGGCTGATGCTGTCCTGTCTGATATAGTTTGGCAGGAAAACAGTGGTCCCACAACAGTGGGTTTTTTTTTCAGAGGCTCCTGGGCCATATGATATCTGCAGCCGCTGTCACGCCACTCAGATTGTTTATATGAGACCACTTCAGCACTGATTTCCCAATCGGGTACCAAGGATGGGTATGGCGCAATGTGTCACCGCACCTTCAGTCCCTTAATGGACATGATTTTCTATGGGCCGGGGTGCCCTTGGAACAAGATTTCCAGTTATGCTGTCGCTCTGACAGATGATTCCAATTGGGGATGGGGGGCTGTGTATAATGAGGATGCAGCTGTAGGTTCCTGGTCCGAACCCCAGTTGCATTGGCATGTCAATTGCCTGGAGCTGTTGGCAGTGTTTCTTGCTCCCCGCCAGCGTATATAAATCGCATGGGTGGTATGCACTCCCTGCGTATGTCTCAGATCGCTCGCCATCTGCTCCTCTGAAGTTACACGTCGCTGAAATCTCTGCGCGTCGTTCATATCCTAGGCGAACTCAACCATGCATCCGATGCACTTTCATGGCAACTCACACTCCAGGGAGAATGGAGACTCCACCCCGGCATGGTCCAGCGGAAATGGATGTGCTTTGGAGAAGCCCAGGTTGACTTTTTTGCTTCTCATGAGACTGCCCATTGCCAGTTGTTTTATTCCTTGTCCGAGGCCCCCCTTGGCACAGATGCACGATATACATTTCCCCAGTGAGCCTGTTCTCTTGGGATTTCTCTGTAGTCATAGCGGGTCTGCAGTGAGATCCATTCGAGCCACTCAACTCAGTATCTTTAAGATTTCTTTCCATAAAGACAGCTCTGCTGTTCGTGTTGGCATCGATCAAGAGAAGAGTCGGGGATCCTGAGGCATTTTTGCTCAGCAAATTGTGCGAAGAGTTTGGGCCTGCCTACTCTCATGTTATCCTGAGACCCCAGCCCAGCTATGTGCCCAAGGTTCCTAGCCCACCCTTTTTTGAGACCAGGTAGTGAACCTCTAAGTGCTGCCTGTGGAGAAGTTAGACCCAGCCCTTTCATTGCTGTGTCCTGTCGCACACTGCGCTTTAATGTCAGAGCATAAGCCTCTAAGCAGATTTTCTATTATGGTCGGCAGCAGGGAAGTACCGTATCAAAGCAAAGGTTGGTCCACTGGATAGTGGATACCATCGACCTTGCATATCATAGCCAGGGCGAGCCGTGTCCTCCAAGAGTGAGAGCACACTCAACAAGGGGCGTTGACTCATCTTAGGCGTTAGCATGTGGCGCCTCTTTAAGAGTCTTCTGTAGAGCTACTGACTAGATTTTATAATCTTAGAGTGGAACCGGTACCTCCAGCCAATTAGGAGTAAACTAAGCTTGGTGTCAAAAAGCTTGCTGCACCATTCTCCCTACCCAAAGATGCATGCCCTTATTTCTACTCTGCTAGTGAGTTCCAAATCTGGCGAACCCTAGAATTCCTCCGAGGCCCCCAACACCTGACTCAGCAGAGAAGCTGGGATTGGCCCATTATGTTGTCGGTATGCCTGTTGGTCAGCCCGTGCTCTGGGGATCAGTGCCAGCTATGTATGATTCCCACTTGGGGATCCCATATGCGTCATTCTTCTTAGGTGGACCGTGTCTTCCCTACCCGCTAACCATCTTACCATATGTAGCGCTCCCTCTGATAGGGCTAGCCCGTATGTTCATATTGTCACCAGATCTCCCCATTTGGGTGGCAGGTGGCGTCAGCAGCGCCCTTCTCCTTCGGGACTGGCACGCTTTCCCAACGTACTGTCATATCTCTAAAAGCCCTAGTGTGCAGCTAGCTAGGTAAAAGACTCGTACGACCCCCTAAATTGTATTTGAAATATTCCCATAATCCAGTAATTAAGGGCCTGAGGATGTTGGAAGGTTGCGCCTTGGTGATGCTTGTGTGCTCTCACTAAACATTCACTTCTCACGAAATGCGTGATGGGTCCAGCTGCTGTGGAGCTTTCCATACGCATTCCATATCTGTCTGGGACACAATGTTGGATTTCCTGATCTGAAGGGGAATGTCCTGGTTATGACCGTAACCCACATTCCCCGAAGGAGGAAACAGAGACATTGTGTCTCCTTGCAACAGCAGCTGGGTCTCCAGCTGATAGCTGAGTGTTTGGCTTGCTTTCCTCCCAGGTGCTGGCTATATACTCAGCTGACTGGCCTAGCTGCACCTATGAGGAGCTATGCTTTGAAATTCATAGACATTCATTGGCCTGTTTTCTTAAGCTTTGGTCATACTGCACTTTTCACCCCATAGACTTCCATTCATACGCATGCAACTGTGGCAGATCGGAAATGCAAGCTCGTGCAACAAGTTTTGCAGTTCGCTGCATTGGAAAGTTCAAGCTTGGTGTACTCTGACTTGCAAATCACACACTGTCTTGCATATCAGCATCTCGCCAGTTTATTTAAGTTGTTGTTTTTCTCTGTTCCTCAATCGGGATTGCCTGAACCTGCAAGCTTGCCTTATGTTCCCTAGATTTCCTGATCTGAGCCTAGTAAAACTTTTGTATTCCTAACTTTTTGTTGTTTGTTTTCTCCCATCATGGAGGTTTTTCTGTTATGTATTTTTTTTCTGTGAAATTACGATTTATATCTATCAATCTGAGAAGAATTTAAGTTGTTTATGCAAGTCAGAATTATTTTATTAATAATAAATCTTCATTTCTGAATTCCTGCTTTGAGTGTTTTGTTTAGTTGGGTCCAACACTACTGCCCCTGTGGCTCAATGGTACATCTCACAAGTCACAACACCAGGGGGGTATTCCAAAAAGCTTGGTTAACTTACCATCTGCTGAACCCTGAACTCTCGGTTGATTAACCCAAAACCTGATTACCATATGTTGGTTCCAAAACACCTGAGAAAGGTAACCAAGGGTTCATGTGCACGCATGGCACATACCTAAATTACCAAATTCACGAGTCACCATGGAAAGTCAAGGTGAGGACAAAAGGGCAGTGTACTTTACAAAGGCGCAATTATAGGTTTGATGCTGCTGTACAAGCAATACAACTGCATCAGCGATGTATACATTATAAGAAATAGATTCATTCATTCATTTTCTTTTCTTTTGGGTTTATACCAACATGGACACTTCCAGTCACCCCTGCCGATCAGCGTGAAATGGACTGATCCAAACTTTCTAGCAGAGCTTTGGAAAGTGAAGGAGGACAGAACGAGTTGATGATTATGGGAGTTAGTTAAAGAAAGTTAAGCTGTACGTTGTAAATAGTTAGAGTAATTAGTAGTGCAATCGGAGGAGTTGCAATAGATTGTGAGTGTGTGTAAGTGCATCCAAAAAGTAAGTAAAACTGTAATTGGTGAATGCTTATTTTCAGTGTAAAGACAATATCTATTTGTTGTATGTGTTTATAAACTGTACCGCACTACCATGAAGATTACTAATTAGCATATATCCATATACATGTTTGTTATTTCTGCCAGTACATTTTCGCCGCTATTATACTATATTAACGCACATACCTCAGGGGTGTTGTTGGACTTCAAAGGGTCCAGAGCATGTTCAAAAATGGGTTCGGAGTCAATCAGTCAAAATTCATAAGTTTTATTCACTTAAGCATAAAGAGAAACCAAGAGTAACGTGTATCAGCGCTGGAGAGATTCAACTCTGACTATTTGCTTTTTAACACCATTTTTATATGTTCCAGCTAATACTTCCTATCTGACTCCATCTTACATCACTGTTGCTAGGTAGATTGCTTCTCAAAGCATTCTTCCTTGACAGTTGACCTGACGCTTCAAGACAGATGTTTCTTCAGAGTGGTACACACAGCTCCTGCATCCTGTAATTGCTAAATTATCTGCACTTTCCATCACCCATACCAGATAACAGGACATGTTGTTCTCAGCAGCTGCAGCACTTCTCTATAATATGATAGTTTGGCCTTCAAACAATTTCACAGTAATTAACACTTCATAGGTTGTTTGTTAGTGCCTTCTTGTGTATGGAAAACATGTAAAAGTTTTATTTCAACTGAAAAACACTACAAATCCCTATGTTGGCCTCTAAAGGAGGCCACAACTTATAATGTTCAATAAATCTTTAGACTATCACAATTATGTATATGTATTATATAAAAAAACAACAATATATATATATATATATATATATATATATATATATATATATTTTTTTTTTAGTCCAATATGTCCAGATGAGCCTAGGTCGAAAACCTCAATGAGGAAAGACACCCAGGCGGCCCCCTAATTGACGTATGGGCAGCCACCACATGTTCATCTGACACATCATACCAGACCGTTATTGTATTGTACCCTAGTCTACATTATACACATATAAAATTCAGATTTAAAAATCCCTATAAATGCCCTATAAACCAGTGTGCTCAGACAGGACTGGGCCGAAAACCCCTGTGGGGAAAGGCACCCAGTCGGCCCCCATTCCATCACCCAATTGACATTCGGGCGACCACGACATATCAGTCAATCACACTGAAAATATTTAAGCTAAACATTTCAGACTCTAAATATGTATTTTAAAACACAATATATGAAACACACAATATATGATGAATCAGCATCTGCAAAAAAGCACAATTAATAGAGAGAAACAACATTTATGATTAACACTCCTCCTCCTCCTCATCATCATCTTCAGGTGATATCAACAGAGGCATTGTGTAAGGGGGTGGGGCTCCATCCTTCTTTTCAATTGCAGTTACTATCACCCTGTTACACAATGTCCTGATGCAAGGGATGCAACAGCATCCACAGGTCACTATTATAGCCAAAAAAGTGGCGATAGAGATTAGGATGGATGTGAACATGGTTTTATATTTGCCAAACACACTGGTCAGCCAATCATCAAAATGGGTTATCTATACCAGAGTGTTCTGCCATCGTTTTGGAGAGGGTTTTCAATCCCTCTAAAGCCCTTGTCACTGATCCATCTGGGGCGGTATTATTGGGAGTAAATGTGCAGCAAAAATCGTTAAAGATCGCGCAAGCTCCGCCCTTTTCAGCCAGCAACATGTCCAGAGCAATTCTATTTTGAATAGTCATCAATGAGGTAGGTGCCAATTGTTCCGACAGGCCTTCTACTGCATCTCTGGTTAGATTAGCCAATCTCATAACATTATAATGTACGTAATTTATTCTGTCTACATTTTTGTTGGGAGTAACTGGAAAAAAGGCTGAAATAATTGGAATATTTTCAAAACCTCCAGCAATTTTGATCTGCTAATTTATATTCATCCGGGACACCTCAGGGGATCCCTATTGAGTCTATATAAGTTGGAGAATTTGTGATCAAGTCAAACGTCGTGTCCCTTTTTCTTCTCCCAGCTGTACTTCCACTTTCTCCCGAGCACCCTTAGGTACACACGATCACCTTAAACAATTAGACCTCCGTCCCTGCTTCCTCACATGTCTCCTTTCCGGTTTCCTGTACAGATATTGCTTTGCACATGGCAGTTAGTTTCTTCATAAAAGACCAACATTCTTCTCTCCAATGTATTAGACATGTTCGCCAAACATTCCAAGAGGTTAGATGCAAGGTTATATGCGAGGTTATATGCAAGGGTCGACCCAATAGCTCTTAATGCAGTGTTAGTTGCCTTTTTCTGTCAGTTTCCATGCGATCACTCATTACAGCAAGCGGTAACATGTAAATTCAATTTAGTTTATTACTTTAACATATCTTGTTAAACTAGGCCTTGATGGATCATCTTCAGCTCTTTCAGCCATTTCTTATAGTTGTGTATGATCAATGCACCATTTTCTTGATTTCCAATACTTTCCAATAACTATTTATTAACTCATTTATTTATCTATTTATTCATTTATTTTATCAGTTAATCACTTATTTATTTACTTAATTACCTTTGTTCACTTTAAATGACTTTAATTACTGTAATTCCTTTATCTTGTAATAACTGTTCCTTCTTCCCTGCCCTGCTGCTGGAATCACCTTCACTCATCTATCAAACCTGTCATTTCCACAAGCTTGTATCTCTTGCCCTAAACTAGTTTTATCATATCACAACATCCACAATCAAGTGTCTCAATAGTCCCTTAGCTCTATTGCTGTTCCTTTACTCACATTACACTTTGCACAGATGTCACATGTATACAACAATTCACCGATCATTGCATTCAAATAAGGAGACCACTATCCTTTTTGCTTAATTTTTCTTTAACTCTTCACCCTTGATTCAAACCATGTACATCTGTAATGTCAAATTTCAGAAATGCTGATTTGGCTCAACTATCTGTACTTCATATGTATGCCAAATTTCTTATGTGTCTTTTTCGCTCCCCTCTAATGCTACATAGATGGTTCATAGAGACCCTTTTGTTGTTAAATTTGCACTCTCATCTAACTGAGGTTGTGACACTATAAGCACTAGTGTTAGAACTGCTATATTATTTCCTTTACTGAAAAACTAATTTCTTATTTATCATCTTAACTGACATTATTATTGCATCTGGATTTCATGTTAATAGTATGCCTAATTCTTTCAGTTCTTCTTGTTTTGTAATTTCTTAACTCTTTCTATTGTATTATCCTATATCAAATTAGCACTGAACCAGTCATCTTTTAAGTCATATATGTTTCATTATTTGTGGCAATGATGTTTTCTTTATTTAAGTCTTTTAACTTAGCTTGAGCTATATGGACCTGCAGATAACTAAATCCTACACATGTTATAACAATATCTATCACAAAATCTTCTAAACCCTTTTAAACCCTTTTGGGTATTCTGATGTATGTATACTTTTTATCAGCCTATGTACTATAAGTGTAACCAAGTGTCTACCCTCCTCTGGTAATTGCCTGGACTGAAATCAATTACTTTAACAAATTTGGTATCCGGAAGAACATATTTCAATACAGTGTGTGTTAGAAACCTCTGCTGAAAAATCCTCTTTCACTGATCGCTCTTAAGTCATAAACTATACAAAATCTACTTTTGTCTGTTTTGATCAATGCCATAATTAAAAAATTAATTCAAATCAAATTCAAATTAATCCTTTTTAGTAGTCACATACACAATATGAACTGATTTGACAGTGATTTTACATAGAAATTTCAAGGACATAGCTAGATTTTTTTATTAATTGCTCCTATGTTATAACTCTTTTAGTATCTAGTGAGCAGACCTGCATCTTGTTTATTTTAATCCTCACTCGCTGTGGCTAATTTTATAACCCTCTAATTCCTGAAATGTTAATCATTATTAAAATTTGACACTTACCTAAATAATTTCATTTGTGAGTTATTTCCCAATTTGCCTGTTACGTTGATTTGTGTTATTCACTTTCAGCTCCTAATTCCTTCCTGCTCTCACATCAAAGTGGTTATGCATACATTTATGTTGTAATTTTTTACAAGTTAAAATCACTTATTTCTTTATAGGTTCCTCTCTGTCTGTTCTGATTTTTCCTCATTAGTCCTTAATACTTTTTGCTTTTAATTATTTCTTACTATATGGTTATATGTGAACCAAAATCTGTTTTCTTGAACACTTTTCTCTTTCAATTATTCTTTTAGTACACTTAGAACTGTTACTTTTTGACCTATTATGTCCTGTGAGTTCATTTAAAAAAACATTTCTAGTTCTAATCTCTTCTTTAAGTATAAATCATTTTTTATAAATTTGAATCACTTTCATGTTTTCAATATCCAATCTTGATTTAGGCAATTCAAAATAAGATTATGCTAAGATATTTCCTTAGTTTTTACTTAAATACTTAATTCCATCAACATTTATAATCCAAATTATTTATTAAGTTATCAAAAGCTGTCTCTTTTTCTTTAGTCACTACCATGCATTGTACTTTATCCTATATCCTGTGCAAGAACCTTTATGCTTAAACCTATGACACTGAACCAAATTATTTACATATCACTTTAACAGTATACATTTAAAGTCATACCTTTTTATATCGTACATTTTCATCTAAAATTTTTCTTCAATTTACATCATACTTTTCTTTCTATCACATTGGCAGAAGTCTGATTTGATACAAGAAAGGGTAACTACACTTTTGTTCTTAATTTGCCCTCTGAGTGGTCACATTGTATTTTATTTGGACTATAGGTCTGCTGCTTTAAGGTGGCCTGTCAGACTCTCCCTCCTCGCACCCTGAGAAGACAACTGGTTCATAGATTGGTGCTGCAATCTTTTCTGTGGTATCCAGGGCCACAGCTTCCCCCTCTCTCTTATTGCTGGCTTCCTTCTTTCACCCAGATGATACAAATGTCTGGTGGAGCGTTTTTTCTTGTTTGATCAGTTCATCATTCTCTTGTTTGCCTCTTTTTAGTGTCTCTGAACATAAGAAGCCTTTTCTGCCCTCAGTAAATTCTGGGCATGCAGTGCCTGCATCACTGCTATCACAAATGTCCACAGCCAGCAGTTTGTCCATTGTGTTTTTCAAACACCTTATCCATTTGCCAGTGCACTCAGAGATGTCTGGTAGGTTAAAGACTACAGTCCCCCAAAGTCCATTCCTATGTCCTCTTAATTCATATATGAAATTTAGTTCATGACCTAATAGGTCTTTTTCCTCTTTCCCATTTTTCCTCCATCAAATGTAGACTCCTCTCCTTTTTCTAACAACTTATATTTTTCTCTAATTATCAGCCGTTTTGATCATATGTAAATATGCTTAATTATCTATTTCTTAAATGTTCTTCTAATTAATTTCTTTAGCTTCAGATTGTGCTTTACTTTACATTTCTCCTTATCTCTTCTAGCGTTTCCTCACTAGTTGGTCTTTCTTTACAGTTTTAATTTCTCTAACATTTTCCATACATGTTTTAATTCAACAGCACTTATTTCTCACTCTTTTTTACACACTCATCTTTTTTAGTTTGGCATCTCTCCCTACTTGCTTTTCATCCATCTTAAGTTCTCCTACTACTTCCATTAATTCCTTCTGTAATGGCCATTGCCCCTCGGTCTGCAGATACATATGTAAACAAAAACATTTGTTCTTTAGCCTTTCTTTTCTCTCTGTCTCTCTCTATGGTCCTTCAATATTCATTTTTCTTCTTCCTTTTGCTCTCTTTTTACCTTTTTTCTTTGATTCATAATTATTATTATTTCCTCACACACACTGCTCACATCAAATGTTCCTTTCTTTTGCCATTTGTCATTATCTTATCTTTTATTTTCTCTGCCACATATTTGAATATTTATTTCTCATTTTAATATACCTATATTTTAAACATTTCTTTTGATCTATTAAACAGTGTTTGGACTTCTTTTTTTATTCTATTTCTATTTTATTCTATTCCATTTCCTTTCCTTAATTTGAGTTTTTAGCTTTTGGGTTTTCTTATACATTTTTATCATTAAATCTTCAGTTTTCTTTCCTCATTTTCTCAACTTATCTATTATTTATTCATACTTATTTAGCAACTCTATTTGTTTATTAATATATTCTTTTACTCCATACTCTTTATTGAAAACATACTTTTAAACACATTCACACTTCTACTCTTATTATTTTTATTATTATTATTATTATTTTTATATTATTTATTTTATTTCGTATTGAAACTAGTTTCCTGTATTTTGTGGAGATCTCCGCGCACTAACAATTTTATCCTAGGATGTTACACACTTCTAGATACTTTTATATGGCACACAGCCTCTTTTTGGTCACACAGACTTTTAAAAGTATTTATTTTTATTTTTTGTCTTTTTCTTAGTTCCTGTTTTTATTTCCCTACTCTCTCC
>CAIGQV010013634.1:2500-13988 GCA_903798115.1 Danio jaintianensis
TACTTTTATGTTGTAATAAAATAAATGTGCATGCTCACATAAAGTAGTTAATTGTACTATGTTGGAAAATACTTACATTACGTTTTACTTCCCCCCTCTTTTAAAACGCATACGTAAAAGTTTTTCTGATTTCGCAATCATGAATCACACAGGCCCGTAGGAGAGACGTGACGTCACGTCAATAAAATGACTAATATATCACTGATTCATGAAAGTGGGACAAAACGTGCTAAACTGAAGAAAACAAACAAACAAAACAACAACAACACACTGATATAAACCAGTAAAACTTCTGACAACATAAATAAAGTCGAATGATCCACAAGCTGAAGGTTCCTCTGATGAAATTTGATGTTCTTAAAACATCTTGTGTCTACTAATGTCATGGAGGAACAACAAATCGTATCAAAGGTTGTCAAAATACGGCTTTATTGAATCAATATAGGTTAAAGTCAGTGTGAAATCAAAATTTATAATGTTTATTTTGCTAGCTCAATATATTATACTTTAGGTGAACAATTAATCCACTGAAAAACAAACAAACTGTGGCTGCGTCCGAAATCACATACTTCCATACTATATAGTAGGCTACATTAAAAACAGTATGTGAGCAGAGTAGTATGTCAGTATTTGAAAAACCATATTCGAGAAGTACCCGGATGACTTACTACTTCCAGCGAGATCCTGTAGTGTGCATCTAATGGATGCTACGCTATCCCATAATGCAACATGAGAGAATTCATGAATGGGACTGAAGCGATGCAACTGAGGTGGGTAGGTCTCTCTCTCTCTCTCTCCTGCACTTAGGCATGTAGACATGGTCAAGACGATCTGCTGCAGTTCAAAGCGAGCATCAGAATTGGGAAGAAAGGGGATTTAAGTGACTTTGAATGTGGCATGGTTGTTGGTGCCAGACGGGCTGGTCTGAGTATTTCAGAAACTGCTGATCTACTGGGATTTTCACGCACAACCATCTCTAGGGTTTACAGAGAATGGTCTGAAAAACAGGAAATATCCAGTGAGCGGCAGTTCTGTGGGCGCAAATGCCTTGTTGATGCGAGAGGTCAGAGGAGAATGGCCAGACTGGTTCCAGCTGATAGAAAGGCAACAGTAACTCAAATAAGCACTCGTTACAACCGAGGTCTGCAGAAGACCATCTCTGAACACACAACACGTCCAACCTTGTGGCGGATGGGCTACAGCAGCAGAAGACCACACCGGGTATCACTCCTGTCAGCTAAGAACAGGAAACTGAGGCTACAATTCACACAGGCTCACCAGAACTGGACAATAGAAGAGAAACGTTGCCTGGTCTGATGAGTCTCCATTTCTGCTGCCACATTCGGATGGTCGGGTCAGAATTTGACATCAACACCATGAAAGCATGGATCCATCCTGCCTTGTATCAGCGGTTCAGGCTGGTGGTGGTGGTGTAATGGTGTGGGGGATATTTTCTTGGCACACTTTGGGCTCATTAGTACCAATTGAGCATGGTGTCAACGCCACAGCCTACCTGAGTATTGTTGCTGACCATGTCCATCCCTTTATGACCACAGTGTCCCCATCTTCTGATGGCTACTTCCAGCAGGATAACGCACCATGTCATAAAACGTGAACCAGACTGGTTTCTTGAACATGACAATGAGTTCACTGGACTCAAATGGCCTCCACAGTCACCAGATCTCAATCCAATAGAGCACCTTTGGGATGTGGTGGAACGGGAGATTGGCATCATGGATGTGCAGCCGACAAATCTGCAGCAACTGCGTGATGCTATCATGTCAATATGGAGCAAAATCTCTGAGGAATATTTCCAGTACCTTGTTGAATCTCTGTCACGAAGGATTAAGGCAGTCCTGAAGGCAAAAGGGGTCCAATCCAGTACTAGTAAGGGGTACCTAATAAAGTGGCCGGTGAGTGTGTATATATATATATATCGGTGAACGTTTCGATCTTGAGTTGTTACGCAACTTTCCTTGAAACAAAAGGTCTTTCACAACACTTGGATGGGTCACATGACTGAGACATATAAAGGCTGATTCCTAAAACTGTGAAAACTGAAAGCTAACTTTAAACACTTCTTTTTTTTAAGGTTTCTGTGTTTCAGATATTTTTCCACATTTAAAGGTAAAAAAAGTTAAACTTTCTACATCCCGGCACAAACTGGTAGTTCATGTGTACATGTGGCCAATGTACAATTAATTTGTTTCACAATTTTAGTTTATGCATAACAAATGAAAAGAAGCATATTTTGAAGTAGAAAGCTAACATTAAAGTATCACTGTCAAGTACAAGATTCGTGTTTGGTTTATCACAGAATTAATTTTGCTCAAATATGTAACACCCCATATAATAAAAATACAGAAATATGTTGAGGAACTAGCTGGTCTTTAAAGTTATTGCTTAATTCCTTTAGTACTCTTTTAACACAATGACGCCCAATGGTAAATAATAAAAGCAAACAGATTTTTTTGGATGGATTAGAATTGCATTGTTAATATGTTTTTTTTAATTTAGATTAAATTTTAAATGCCTCATTCACTGGGCCGCCTCATTGTAAAGGAGAATTATGAAAGACATCTTGCATTTATGATTTTCGTAGTTCGACAGTGAAATCTCAATCTTGCAAATACAGCATCAAGGTTTAGAAAAGAAGTCAAAATAGTCCTTCTACGGAACTGCGTATGCGTGTCAACCCAGATTAAGTGCCTCATTCACTGGGCCGCCTCATTGTGAAGGAGAAGTATTGCGAAAAGTCACTAACTCTCCAGCTGCCCAATAACTTGCTTGTCCTTCTACGGTGGCCTAAAGGTTTATTCACTGACCATCTAAGCTATGGGCTCGAGTGCCACCTGGGGTGGTTTATAGCTAAGTGGTGCAGCGGAAGCATGCTGAGCCCATAACCCAGAGGTCGATGGATCAAAACCATCCTCTGCTAAAATGTTTTCATTTACACGTACAGTTCCTACCTGCAAGACGTTTAGCTCTATGGGCAATAGAATTGAAATGTCCAGGGTTTGAACAAGCATTCTCAGCTCCTCTTTTATAGATGAGATTAGGTAAAATAAGAAAATAAACAGCAGCTTTCACAACGCACCCAAGTAGGAACTTTGGCTATAAATAAGTTGTCTTAGCAGAGGACAGTTTCAATCCATCAACCTCTGGGTTATGGGCCCAGCACGCTTCCGCTACGCCACTGTGCTACAAACCACCCCAGATGGGAACTGAACCCACAATCCCTGGCTTAGGAGGCCAGTGCCTTACCCATTAGGCCACTGGGGCAGGACACACAAAGTCCTGGGCAGCTGGAGAGTTAGTGACCTGTGCCAAGAATTCTCCTTCACAACGATGCATCCCAGTGAACGAGGCATTTATTCTGGGTTAAATGATTTGTCCTCATGCATTCAAACAATAAATCACACTTATTAGACGGTGGTTTCCATACGTCACCTTCAGGGTTATGGGCCAAGTGAACGAATGTTTAAACCCAGATCATTTTAAAATGATCAGCAAATGAGCAAAAGCAGATTTTACAAGCCGAGTGGTGCAGCGGAAGCGTGCTGGGCCCATAACCCAGAGGTCGATGGATCGAAACCATCCTCTGCTAAGAGAGGTTTTGCTTATTTGCATGCATGAGAACAAATCCTTTATGATTTTCGTAGCTCGACAGTGAAAAACAAAGTAATCTCAAATACAGCACCAAGGTTTAGAAAAGAAGTCAAAATAGTCCTTCTACGGAACTGCGTATGCGTGTCAACCCAGATTAAGTGCCTCATTCACTGGGCCGCCTCATTGTGAAGGAGAAGTATTGCGACAAGTCACTAACTCTCCAGCTGCCCAATAACTTGCTTGTCCTTCTACGGTGGCCTAAAGGTTTATGCACTGACCATCTAAGCCATGGGCTGTTAGCTCGAGTGCCACCTGGGGTGATCCACAGCAGAGTGGTGCAGTGGAAGCGCTTTTGGTCAATAGGTCGAGGTTGAGGGATTGAATCACGTCCTGCTTCCATTCATTTATTTTGATGTCCTTGATCAAAACAAATGCTGCTTGGGTTCATTTATTTTTTATGAAAGCTGCTGTTTTTTTGTTTTGTTTTTACCTAATCTCATCTACAAAAGAGGTGAGAAGGTGTATTTGCAACGTTCATTGTAGGTCCTTGTCTTTTGTTAGTCTTAACTAAGTTGGTAGAATGCTCCATGAAATTATTTTAGGACTTCTTTTAGTAAATGGCAAAATCTATATATGACACGCACCTTTTCATCACAATGAATTTCATGCTTTTATAGATACTCCTGTGGTGTGTGTGTGTGTGTGTGTGTGTGTGTGCGCGTGTGTGTGTGTGTGTGGGGGTGTCGACTTCCTGAAGATGATGTGATGTTCAGTGGTGTTTTAATGTGCCGTCTGTGCAGTCACAGTAAGACTCCACCATGAGTGCACAGTGTCTGGGTGAAATGCCAGGAGATGTCATACTGGGGACATTATTTAACTTATTACTACCTGTTTTACTACTAACCGGTAAGTTCTGTTTAAAGCTTTCTCGTACAGTAGGTAGTTTAAAATCAGTTAGTTGTTGTAGCGTTCTTTTTGCACGTAATACAAATGTAGCCCAATGTCATCTAAACAAGAATAAAGAAAATGAAAATCTGCAATATATACAACATTATATATTTATGAACAGACAGAATTTCTGAAATGTTAATAGTATTTCTAGACAAGCATAATTCACCACTTTGTAGTCAACATATATAACATTCATCATTTAGTTCACTTGTCTGTGTTACGTTTTGTTAATCAAGGATGGTTAATTGTAAAAAAAGCATAATGAAAAATCAATAAACATTGAGGTCATGATCACAACTGTTTTCAATAATATAATGTGTTTAAAACAAGGTTAAATAAGCATAACAGCTGTCTTTATTGCTTCAATGTGTTGCAGAAAGCAAGGCAAATAACAACTTGCCTATAGTCAATGTGTGTATACGTCTTTGTAACTTCAGTTAATAGTACACATGGCTATTCTGTGGAAAGAACATTCATACAGTCAAATATATATATAAATATGTAAGCAATAAAATATGATGTATGGGATCCATTAAGGAGGATTACCTTAATTATTTAAAATGTTCTGAAGACTGCAGTATTATTTTTATATCATATTTTGAGAAGTAACTGAAATACATTACATGCAAATTTATACATGTTGCATGTGTTTGTAAATCAGTTCATTAAGAACCCATTTTAATTTCTAAAAACTGTTTCAGGTCACAGATGATTAGACTCATTCTGTGTTTTCACTGGTTAATAGGATTTATTTTAATGTGCTTTAGGTGTTTAAATGTCCTCAATCCCTTTTAGCATTCTGAATTGATGTGTAAACACTATCCAGTGGCGACAGGGTGGCTCAGTGGTGTCGCACTGTGGCCTCACAGCAAGAAGGTTGCTGGTTCGAGTCTCGGCTGGGTCAGTTGTGTTTCAGCGTGGAGTTTGCATGTTCTCCCCGTGTTGGCGTGGGTTTCCTCCGGGTGCTCCGGTTTCCCCCACAGTCCAAACACATGCGCTATAGGTGAATTGATGAACTAAACTGGCCGTAGTGTGTGTATGGGTGTTTCCCAATACTGAGTTGCAGCTGAAAGGGCATCCGCTGTGCAAAACAAATGCTGGATAAGTTGGTGAAATAAAGGAATGAATAAAGGGACTAAGCTGAAGGAAAATGAAATGAATTAATTTTCTTTTCGGCTTAGTCCCTTTATTAATCAGGGGTCGCCATACACATGCCATACACACTCATTCACACACATACACTACGGACAATTTAGCTTACCCAATTCACCTGTACCGCATGTCTTTGGACTTGCCACTGCGCCACCGGGACTCCAAAATGAATGAACACCATCCAGTGAGAACAAAATTAAACCGTTTACCGTTCCAGGTTAGAGCTGCACCAATACTACATATTTCTAAATCCAAAATTACCATAAGAACCCACTGTGACGCGGGTGTCACAAACAATTGTGGTTATCTGGAAAGGCCTTTTTAAAGCATTATCCCTCATTTTCAACTCGAGAAGTCTCAAAGTGACATTTAAGTAACATCCAGGTTCAGTCACGTGAGAATGTGTGCTTTTTTTATGTCCAAAATGGTGGACTGTCTGGTGAGCACACGTTGCAGTGTCAGCAATTTTTAAAGATACTTGTTTTTGTTACTAAAGGTATGTTTCAACCCATTCAACTATTCTAATGTTTTAATAACACATCCTAGATTACACTTACCTGGATTTTAATACATTTCTTGAACAAACTGATATAAAACAAGTTACGAAGATATTGTGGTGACATATATGTCACATCGGGCTGTTAACCTTAAAACAGTAGGTGGAATTTTGATGTGACATATTTGTCACATTAAGAAAAACGGTAATGAACTGCTCAATTAATTTAGCTAAATAAATTATTTTAGTGCTATATATTTTCTACTGCTCATTTCAAAGCATATATTAACAAAAAGAACATTTTAAATAATGTCACATTAAATATATTGTTAATGTAATATATTTTGAAACAATGTAAGTATTAACAAGATGTTTATATCATCTTATTTTAGGTTTGTTTTATCTTTTTTGAAGTGAGAATAACATGATTAGATTCAGGAAACTATTTGATGTTCAGAAGATTATCCACAGAGATGACAGTGAGTATGAGGGATGTGACAGTGACTCGAATGAAGACATTGATGACCCTGATTACACTCCGATTAGGAAAGACATGGAGGATGATGAACCAAATGGATCTGATTCAGACATTAGCAGATCAAATGATCTAGATTCAGAAGCAGCACAGCCAAACATAAACTCTGGCCAGCAAAATGCAACCAGCCAGGGTAACAAAACTTTTTCTTGGAGAAAGAAACATTTTGTGCACATTCAAATGGCCAAGTGCCACACCTCCAGACAATCTTCACACACCCCTGGAGTATTTCAGAAAGTTCATAACAGCAGAAATGTTCGCGTTACTAAAGGAACAAACACATTTGTACAGTGTGCAACAATCTGGATTTCAAAAGAATGTTAACACCACTGAACTGGAAATACTGATTGGAATCTGCGCATGGGTCTGAAACAAAATGCCAGGAAATCGTGCATACTGGGAAAATGACACAAGGTGTTCCATGGTGGCTGACAACATGTGCATGTTTAACATGTTGACCTTCAGTGTGAGGTAGTTCATTCATTCATTAATTTTCTTTCGGCTTAGTCCCTTTATTAATCAGGGGTCGCCACAGCGGAATGAACCGCCAACTTATCCAGCATATGTTTTACGTAGCTGATGCCCGTCCAGCCGCAACCCAGCACTGGGAAACACCCATACACTTTTGCATTCATACACACACACGACGGCCAATTTAGCTTATCCAATTCCCCTATAGCGCATGTGTTTGGACTGTGGGGGAAACCGTAGCACCTGGAGGAAACCCACGCCAACACGGGGAGAACATGCAAACTCCACACAGAAACACCAACTGACCCAGCCGGGACTCGAACCAGCAACCTTCTTGCAGTGAGGTGACAGTGCTACCCACTGAGCCACCGTGTCGCTGTGAGGTAGTTATTTTTATTTAGTTCACTCATTTTCGAGTTGTTGAAAAAATACATGAACAACCATATACCAACAAAGGTAGAACTTTTATGTTCTGAAAGAGTTGTTGCAAAATGTAATGGTCACAGTTATGGGGCTTTGAAATATGTTATGGAAAAGCAAATAAACTGAAAAAAAAATGTTATGTAGCAAATAAAACTGACAAAATGTATTTTTTTCAATTGTTAAATAAATGCCCAATGTGACATATATGTAACATGAAAAATGTATTATAAACGCCCAGTGTCACATATACGTAACATTACAGATCTTTCACAAAGAGGGGTTGCATTTCAAAAACAACTGCAGAAACATGTTATAAGTGGTCCATTTGGTCTGTATTATATGCCTCATAATTTTCCTATAAGGAGAAATTGGTCCGGGTTCTTTTGGGTTAAAAAGCACCTCTCTTCTCTATAGTCTATGCTTTGCGATTTTCTATCTCTGTTGCTGGTTGTATAACCTTTAAGTCTTTGTAGAACGCTGTACGGCACAATGGGCAGCTCAGTTTGTTTGTATTTGTGCATTAGAAATAAACTGAGACTGATTTTGATTCACACTATATGCTTTTGTAGTTGTGATTTGAAGTAAGTGTATAATGTACACAAGGTCTGTTGGTTTTCTCAATACTTGTAATTTACAGTAAGCACTTGAAAATTCTTGTAGATCTACAAGTGCTCTGGAGTAAACATGATTCCTACATGCATACTACGTAGACAGTCAGCAGATGCATTTTTGCTGTGTGATTATAATTCAATTTTAGGTGACTATTTATTTTAAGGACTATTAACTAGTTTCATTAGCTGTCTACTATTAAGATATTGTCTGTTTAATAGTACTTATAAAGCACATATTCTGCATGATCTTATTCTACATCTCTAATACCTAAACACAACTACTACCTTAATAACTATTAATACGCAGCTAATTAGGAGTTTATTAAGATAAATGTCATAGTTAATGAGTTTTTTTTTAAAACTATGCCTATTTTTATGCTTGAATGCAACTTAATATCCTTATTTAAATACATATCCAACTTAAATAGCTAGCACATCAGTTGCTATCTGTTTTCTTATAGTCATACACAATACAGAACCCTTACTGTTTATGGTTTTTGTAACTAATAAGCCACTTAATTGTAAATACATATTTTTATTTTTAATTTATTTCTTATTTGTACAGTCAATAAGGGTGGCGCGGTGGCACAGTGGTTAGCACTGTCGCCTCACAGCAAGAAGGTCGCTGGTTCAAGCCTTGGCTGGGTCAGTTGGCATTTCTGTGTGGAGTTTGCATGTTCTCCCAGTGTTGGCTCGGGTTTCCTCCGGGTGCTCCGGTTTCCCCCACAAGTCCAAGGACATACACCAATACACACACAAACACTCATAACGCATGTGTTTGGACTGTGGGGGAAACCAGAGCACCCGGAGGAAACCCACGCCAACACAGGGAAACTCCACACCGAAACGGCAACTGACCCAGCCAGAACTCGAACCAGCGACCTTCTTGCTGTGAGGCTACAGTGCTATTAAAATAAATAAATTAAGCTTTGTCATAATTATTCAACCCCTATTCAAGATTGATATTTAATCATTTTTGCTTCCCTAGTGAGAAAACAGTTAAACAGAGCATCTGCAGCGCGAGGATAAAGAACCAGCCTCCTCCATTCAGCCTCTTTACTTTACTTTTACTCTTTACTTTACTCCTTTACTTTGGTGGAGTAAGGAAACGGTGTTGTACGCACTCCACTGAAGACATCCATTAGTCTACATATTTAATTTAGTTTGTTAAGCGCAAAGATTTGTTTCAAAACTATTTCTAAATCCAGTTCTAATCTCCAGCAAAGGAATAAATGAACAATAATAATGAAGTGTGCTCAAAACACTGAGTTATATCCAAACACACGTCCTGTTCTTATGCCCCATATGGTGATGCAGACGTCTCCAAAACCCCACAGGTGGACAAATATAAACGTGTTTTTATTAAAACTAATATAAATATGCATATAATAAATAATACTGCTAATAATAATAACATTATACAAACGCAAATGCAACTCCCCCCATCCACCCCCACATGTGGGTTACGGGCTACATCCTGCGTGTATTAAGCAATGTGTAAGCATTTTGGACCCGCAGAGGTGCATAACTAACATGCTCTTTAAATTAAAAACACTCTGCGCTGGACTTTAAAGCAGCTTTCAGTTGGTCAATGGCGCAGTCTCTTTCAGTTCTTCAAAATAGCAACGCTCCAACAATGTGCCTTAACACACCCCCTTCATAGACCGGCACACCCATGATGTTGGATTTACTATTTAAACAACGTGCCGCAAAATGTGAAAATTAGGGTTGTGCTGGTCTGAAAATAGCAACAAATCGCGCCATACACGTCTTGCGCCTTATTGCACCGGGTGTATGATAGAGCCCTATATGTTTTCACTGTGACATCATTATATTTTTAATTAGCTCATAAAAATATCTATTACCTGTTTATTTTAGTATGATCATAACATAAATAAACGTTTTTTGAAAAAATAGCTCATAAAATATTGCTAGCTAATTATATCGTAAGAAATATCGCAATTGCAAGACTCAATATCGCATATTTTCCTACTATATATTTATGTATTTAACATACTACACTGTAAACAATGCAGAGTTCCACACAGTTCATCAACACAAATCGACAAGTTAACTAATTTAAGTGGATTAAACATAAAACAATTAATTTGTCCCAACAAAAAAGCAAGAATTGTGTTGTTTCAGCTCAGTTTAAATAGGTAGTTTGAACAAGCAGCAAAATCATTTTTTGAGTGTATGTATTTGTATTTTACTAATGCTGTAATCATTTTTGCCCCACAGCAATATCAGTGAGATTCAATGGATTATCAGTGGTGTATCTCCTGTTTCTGCTGTCCGTCCCTCTGATGCCCACTCCAAACACGGCTACTATCAAGGGTAAGAATGAACAATGCTTTGTCTATTATAAAGTGTCTCGTGTATCTAACTTAACTTGAAACATAATTTCTTTAAGAAAAGATAAAATGGTATAGTAATATATATTAGCTTAGTCCCTTTATTAATCAGGGGTCGCCACAGCGGAATGAACCGCCAATTTATTCAGCATATGTTTTACACAGGGGATGCCCTTCCAGCTGCAACCCAGTACTAGGAAACACCCATACACACTCATTCTCACACACACTCATACACTACAGCCAATTTAGTTAATCAATTCCCCTATAGCGCATGTGTTTGGACTGTGGGGGGAACCGGAGCAAACCCACGCCAACACGGGGAGAACATGCAAACTCCACACAGAAACACCAACTGACCCAACCAGCGACTCGAACCAGCGACCTTCTTGCTGTGAGGCCACAGTGCTAACCACTGAGCCACCGTGTCGCCTGTGTGTATGTACATATATATATATATATATAAATGGCCATTTTTTTCAATAATTGTAAATACATGTTGCGTATGTGGCATATTTTTGATATATTTGAAATCCAGACATGAACTTGTATGTCATAGATGTAATTATATCAGATTTTTATATGGGACAGCAAACGATTTTTTTGCGTTTTTGTATTCAGTTTATTTTTGTTTGCAATTCTTCTCGATTCCTCAAAGCCTGTGCAACTCATTAATGATGCATTACAATAAATCCAGCGAGTTGTGCAGTCAGCAGAGATTACCTTCAGCCCACGTTTGCTTGAGTGCTTTATAGATCCGTATAATCACGTCAGACGGTTTCTCACATATTTCCATTTATTTCCTCTGCCCCTGCTTTAAACTAATTTAACCTCATGCACACACACACACACACACACACACACACACACACACACACACACACAC
>CAIGQV010013634.1:13998-45708 GCA_903798115.1 Danio jaintianensis
CACACACACACACACACACACACACACACACACACACACACACACACCCACACACACACACACACACACACACACGCACACGCACACACACACACACACACACACACACACACACACACACACACACACACACACACACACACGCACACACATCAACGTTTCACACTCGCTTTCTGTGTTTACGGTAAAATGTAAGTAAAGGATGGTATGATTGTATAAAGTGTCCCTTAGGGGTGGGGTAAGTTGACTTAAAGCTTTTAGTAAAAAAATTAAGAAGCTAAATAAATAAATCAAACGGAAGAAACAGATTCGCTGCCTCAGCTGAGTGTTTCCATAGATGTAATTATTGCTAAATAATCAAAATCTAACACTTTACCCAAACCAAGATGACGCAGCATTCTCATTTCCCATGCATTTATCAGGAAAATTTATCCTGTGGAGAAAAGCATAATTAACCAACAGCAGAGTTAGCGTTTTACACTGGCGGTATGAGGGAACTAGCCATTCCTCCTGTGTTTATGCTCCTGTTAATCATTTCAACATCACACACTGCTGTACAGGGGGTGACGCGGTGGCGCAGTGGGTAGCACAATCGCCTCACAGTAAGAAGGTCGCTGGTTCGAGCCTTGGCTGGGTCAGTTGGTGTTTCTATGTGGAGTTTGCATTTTCCCCCCGTGTTGGGGTGGGTTTCCTCCGGGTGCTCCGGTTTCCCCCACAGTCCAAACACATGCGCTATAGGGGAATTGATTAACTAAATTGACCATAGTGTATGTGTGTGAATGAGTGTGTATGGGTGTTTTCCAGTGTTGGGTTGCGGCTGGAAAGGCATCCGCTGTGTAAAACATATGCTGGATGAGTTAGCGGTTCATTCTGCTGTGGCGACCCCTGATTAAAGAAATCAATGAATGAAACACTGCTGTACATTAAAGACGGGGTTCAAAATACAAACATCTTAAAACACAAAGTGCATGTTACACACACTGAAATTTGTGTCACGACACACAGTATCATACACGGCACACACACGCACACGCACACCCACATGCACACAAACACTCACACACACTTAAAAAAAACACAATTACTCAAAGTACACAGCCATGAATCAGTGGCTAGTCCCAAACATAAACAGGATGCAGTAAAATGTGGATCTGAAGATGCATCCATTAATGAAGATTCCTCAGAAATATTGGAAATCAGCAGCGACGGGACAAAACACAAGCTCCATCCGCTGATGATCTGGCCTTCAGACAACGCTCACATCAAGCGGCTGCTACTGAGGATGAACAGAAGCTGTTAAAGACAACTTAAAGTTTAGTCTGAGGAGGATCTGTAGGCAAAGTTCTCAATTTGATCTCAGTTCTCTATTTTCTGTTCATGCTGAATGCTGCTGTTCATCCAAACTGTAAGATCAGATCAGATCAGATCTTTTTAATGTCCTAATATTGAAAAATTTCCTAGAGTGTCCTGACTTCTTCACATGACAGTAGATTGTATGTGACATTTAAATGCAATTAAATAACTGATGCAAATCTGTATGTGTGTTCATGTCCAGGGAAATCTGGCAGGTTTCTTCGCACTGTTTGCTCCACTGGAGTGATATTTCTGGCATTGCAATGTGGGATGCAAATCACCTTCGCATATATTCCCAAGGATGGTAAGATCTTCTGGACGGTATGATTTTGATAGCAGATGCCGCAGCATGGTCTTAAAGACACAACTGTCCTTATTTCTTTAATAGCTACAGGCCAGCCACATGTTGACTACTGGCTCAAGTTCACAACAATGAAAAGAGCCGCGGGTTTGCATCATACTACGTCCACTCGCATTTACTAGTGTGAAACCCTCTCCAGAAGTCTGCGGTCAGACAGCGTCTCATAGTTCTGTCAAAGAAAGGTGTCATGAGCAATATTCACTGCTCCTCGCTGGTTGAATGAACACTGGCCCAATACGTAACGCAACATATGAACATATATTAAATTATAACTAATATATTTGAACATATATGTACATATTTACTACGATAATTCTGTGTAGGGGCAGACAGCTGAATCGCTTGCAATATTCAAGACATGGCTACAATCTCTTTGTGAAATCGTCTGGGTTTTATACAAGCATATAATGATATTTCCATATAAGACAAATTCCTGAATCTTATATCAGCGGGGGGGTTTTTGGTCTAAAATATAATCCTAGCCCTATCCCAAACCCCTAAACCTAACCTTAAACACAATTTACATCTCAAATCAGACGAAAATGATAGATAAATAACCTAATGTCCCCAAACCCTTGTCTTAAAGGCACAGTATGTAATTTTCTCCACTACAAAGATGAATTTTGATGACTGAGTGTGGAATAATGGGAGTTGTGGTCTTCATCGTCCTCCTCAAAGCTTGGCCTTGACTTGTTTTTATAGTCTGCGTAATGAATATGTGTATTATCCACTTGTATTATCCTCATTTCTCCTACGCCTCATAATGCTTTACTTTAATTACGGGAGTAAGTTCTGTTAAAGAGTAAACTATCAGTGAAGTGCTTCAAAATAATCAAGTGACATTATTCATCTCACAGTTCCTCCAATCAATTTATAAATGCGACTTATATGAATGAACACATTACCTTCAGCAGACAAAGAATAACCGCAAACACGTGAGACGAGTCGTTCTCGAGTGATTACTATTGTACAGAACGGGATACAAAAAGAAAGTCTAACATACCTGTCATTACGTATTTGCATTATTTGTAGCACAACTTTATTATTTAAAATGACTTATAGTAGTTATTATGAATGAAAACTCCCATAATTTGAAATAGTATCACATGCGGCAAAAAGGAGGATAGATACACTTGCTGAAAACTATAATTTATTACATATAATTAATTGTAAAATAATTATAAAGTTAATATATTGCATTTTGCTAAAGACAGCACTCATATAGCTCACGTAACTTGCATTAGAAATGTGGTATCTGCCTTCTCTTAAGGTTGTTTTTTATAATGTTGAAGACAGTAAAATATATATATATATATATATATATGCAGCATGGACAACCACATGCATTTGCGCACCAGTTGTGTCTTAAACCACTTCCTGAAGTGGTTATATATATGAGACAGTGTGTAGACATTCAGGATCCCTTTAAATCTTCATGGAGAATGATGGATTGGAGAAGACATGGATAAAGTGCAATGTCCCTAATCACCTCACTAACTTTAAGGAGGAAAAGAATTTACATATTCATCATTGTCCATGCATAGTAATAATAATTGTATGTTATTTTTTATTCTTCAGAGACTGGGCCATGGGACGATGTTTTCTTTCACCTTGGCATTGTCAGGTAGGAGATATATTAACCCTTTCAATTTTCAATCTCGATTTAATTTACTTTAATTCTGTATTCAAAATGCTATAGTGAAACAGTGATGGGAGAAATAAAGCATTTCAAAGCTTTGAATCAATTGAAGCCAAGTGGTACTCACTGCAGAGCCACTTGGGCAGAGCTGAGCTCCAGCAAGGGGGAGCTTGAGCTCTAGCTCCTCCTTGCTGCGCTTCTTCTACTAGTGATGTCACTGGGGGTTGGGGTGGGGTGAGGGAACATATTAAAACAGTGTGGTGAGGGGGCGGGGCCGAGAGCCGTGGGAACGGAATGAGGCCGGCGTGTAAGTGGATACACCTGTGGAACACACCAGCCTCGAATCCCACGGAAGGAGCTCTGGACTATAAGAGGAGGAACGATGGTAGAGGAAGCTGAGAGAGGTCCAGGCCTGGACAGTTATGTTTTGTTTGTTTTGGTTTAGACAGCAGTCTCCGTGAGGAGCTGCCGTCCCTTTTATTAATAAATACTTTTTAAGTTTCGTCGGTTCTCCGCCTCCTTCTTCCCGATGGCCAGGCGGCCATCGAACATTATTACAGTGGTGCCGAAACCCGGGAGAAGGAGGGACACATTGTCCAGTTGCCCTCGCCGCTGAGAGGGAGGGTGAGTGTTCGGGAGTGAACGGGGCGGCCTGAGGCTGGCGAGGAAAGGATCTGCCTGCTACCGTCTCCCAGCATGGGGAGGAGCAGGGGACGCGGGGCTCACCACCGGAAGGGAAAGAGCTGAAGGGAGCCATCCCAGAGAGCCCGGGGGGGTCCGCCATGATGCCAAAACCTGCATCCATCCACCGAAGCGGGAGCGGAGCAGGAGACCAGAAATGCCGCCAGCCAGGGGAACTGCTGCCGGACACCAGAAGACAGACGGGTGGATAGATTCCTCTGCAGGGCTCCCAGCACATCGTCGGATCTCTCAGCTGGTGGAGGACCGAGTGGCAGCGTGTCTGGAGAACCGAGCCAAGAATTTTATTTTATTTTATTTATTTTTTTTTTTTTTTAACTTAAAAAGTATTTAAAAGTATTTATTAATAATTCTGTTATTCGAGGCCGGTGTGCGCCACAGGTGTATCCACTTACGCGCCGGCCTCATTCCGTTCCCACGGCTCTCTGCCCCGCCCCCTCACCACAAACAGCTTATAGGAGGAGAAGCTAGAGCTCAAGCTCCCCCTCATTGGAGCCCAAGTGGCTATGCAGCGAGCAGCATCTCATTGAAGCAATGACTTCTCATCACATTCTAGTGATAACTGCTGGTCAAAACCGTGTAAATGCAACAAAAACTCAGACAAAACATGCATTAAGAAACTTTTGCAAACATTTTATTGAAAGTATAATCTATTAAATGCAATTAGCTAATCATGTAACATCATTAAATGTTATGTGTCTTTTAATCCCACATATGTCTCTTTACGTTGACAGTTCACCCACAAATGAAATGTACTCACGATTTACTTTCCCTCAAGTCATTTCCAACCTTTATGAGTTTCTTTATGAGAACGCAAATGAAGATATTTTGAAGAAAGCTGAAAACCTTTAACCACTTGTAGGAAAAACAAATACTGTGTAAGTCAATGGTTGTTCAACCGAAGAAAGAAAATCATAAAGGTTTGAAACAAGTAAATGGGGAGTAATTGATGACAGAATGTTCATGTTTGGGTGAACTGTGCCTTTACTACATCTACAAACTTGATCTAAAGTCAGTTAAACATATTCATTCATTTCAATCTCAGTAAACCTGCATGATTGAACACTTTACTTAAGAGGTGTTTATAAGTGTGTGTCATGAAATGTGTTCATGAAATGTCATTAATGTGAGCGAGACTTTATGCATGCTTATGACAACTGTTATTAAGTGTCATGACATTTTAAATGCACAGATGACATTGTTTGTTATGACAACTTGACATGAACAAATACATCACAACCTGTTTTTGTCTTTGTTGTGACAGCTTAACGTTACCAAGACAACAAAACTTGTCATAAATCTGTCATAAACATGATTGTCATGAGGCATTATAACTGTGCCATGAATATTTTTCTGATCACGTTTTCAGAGGAAACAACTGTATTTGTCATTAAAATGTCTCATTAAAAGTGTCAGTACTCTGTCAAATCATTTTTAAGAGCGTCATTAATATTTAATGACATTTTCATGACAAGTTCAGCTTGTTCCCCTGTAGTTGAGGTCAAAAAAATACTAATGACGCTGTTATAACATTCATGACATATTTATAATGGTTTCATGACAATCATGTTTATGACAGATTTATGACAAGTTTTGTTGTTTTTGTAAGGTCAGGTTGTCATGATAAAGACAGAAACAGGTTGTGATGTATTTGTTTATGTCAAGTTGTCATAACAAACAATGTCATCTGTGCATTTAAAATGACATAACTGAGTGGATGACACTTAATAACAGTTGTTATAAGCATGCATAAAATCTCATTCACATACATGACATGTGTCAAGTAAAATGTTACAGTAATGACTGTACGAAACCTTGTTTGCTGAAATCATGCGCTCTTGCGTGATTCTTGTGGATTATCATTATTTAGCTAAATCTTTTAAAACTCTTCTCAGGTTCAGTGAAGTGGACACACTAAATATAATCCGCCTTCTAATGCCAGATGTGGTGGTGTCTGTGTCGACATTGTTCATCATCCGCTGGTGTAAAGCCAAAAAGCCCCATCAGAGTGAAGACGGCACAGCGATGTACAACACTGAGGTAAAAAAACAGCAGAGGGGCTCAGTACTGATCCTGCAGGTCCATCCCATTAAAAACACCTAGGATACATCCAAAATCACATACTTCTATAGTGTTGGTTACTTTATAAAGCAATGTATTACCATATTGAGTTATTCTACAAAAACATTTATAGTTATGTTACTTTTGGGTTACTTTTGTGTTACTTTTTCTGACCCGGATGAGGCTTGATCGCTTTCAGAACTTGCAGGGGGTTTTTTTCCCTGGAGCTCTGCAATGAACAACACACTTTCATTTACCTTTAAAAAAAACAGTAATACTAATGTAGGATAATGTTATCTTCTGTTAAACTTCCTAAGCCAGAGCTCTACATGCCGTATATACAGATTAATGACAGTTTAAAGCAGTGTCTTTGCTGCTTTTGTACTTTTAGTCTTGAAGTAAAATCAGTGTGCATTGAGACTATAATCCCCTTTTCCTTTTCTTCATGTGTTCAGAATAATGAGAAACTTCCAGCATTGATGACCTACTAATTCTGTAGTGTGCATCCAATAGATGCTATCCCATAGTAAATAAACAGGCCTAAAACACATACAAATGATAAATTATAATCCAGACTCAGCATATCCTGAGATGTGATTATTGCGAATGATTACATTGAGATATCGATGCTGAAACCATATATTGTGCAGCCCTATGCAATACACACTCATATATTATGTCAAAACAAACCTTTTTTTTGGGTCTGATTAACCGTGATTAATCTCTGCCCAGCACTAAAATATATTCACTTTTAAATCCCATTAGGATGCTGTAGTATTGTTCTGTGTTTTCCAGGGCTCAGATGAAGAGATGTCGGACTCAGAATGTGAAGCGGAGAGCAGAGGATCTGAAGACTCCTCTTTCGACACCTCCGCCGAGACCCGTATTTCACCAGACCCATCTCCAGACGTCCTGCAGAAACTGATCCTCTTCATGAGCGGTCTGAGACTCCTGGTGTCGTCTGTAATGAACACTGCTGGAAGAGTCCTGGTCACCTCTCTGCTGGGATTGGCAGGTAATGCAAACACACAGCTGAAGATTAACCATCAGCCCTTCTGTGAAATTATTTTATCAGAGAGATTGTTTCAACACATTTTTAAATATAATGGAAATGACTAAATTCTAAACTCTTGACTAATTATTTTGTAAGATACTAGTATTCAGCCTAAAACTGGTATTTAGCTTAAAGTGACATCTAAAGGCTTAACTAGGTTAATTCGGTTAATCCAAAACAAATACTGTTTAAGGGGGCTAGTAATATTGACCTTAAAATGGTTTTAAAAATGGTTTTCATTCTAGCCGAAATAAAACAAAAGAAAAAATATTATAGGAAATACTATGAAAAACTCCTTGGTCTGAAAAATTCACAGGAGGGCAAACATTTTAGGCTTCAGCTGTATATATATATATATATATTTATTTAATTTTTTTTAATACACCCAATCAAAAGAAATAAGGTTGTCCAGAAGATATATATAACAGAAAATACTGTGAAAAGTTTTCTTGCTTGGTTAAACAGCACTGGAAAAAGTGCTTTCAGCTTTCTCTTCAGCTGTATATGAATATGTGTGTGCATTCTGAAACGGTCTATAGCTGCAGTCGGTGATGTTGTGTATTTTGATAGGTATAACGTTCCCCTGTCTGACGTCGGCGCTGTATTTCGGTGTGTTTCTGGTGCTGGTGTGGTGCTGGGTGCTGGACTGCTCCATCTCTCTCCTGTTCTTCAGCTCTCTGTGTGTGATGATGACCATCTTCAGTGGAGGACATGTGCTGATCCTCTACCTGTACCAGCTGCCCCTCGCCCAGCAGATCATTCCCCCTCACGATCACTTCTCCAGGTGCAGTTCACAGATCAACATCTCCATACTGTGGTGGCCAAGAGAGCTTAATGTGCTGCTGTTTAAGAAAACACATTTGCAATTACCAAAAACACCAGCAAATTAAGAAAAGATCATCATCGGTTTGACAGCAAACGTGTTGCAAATCCTCACAACACAAACAAATTAAGAAAACTCTCAACACATGCGAATAAGTCTGTTCATAAATGACACATGGATATTCATTCATTCATTCATTTTCTTTTCGGCTTAGTCCCTTTATTAATCAGGGGTCACCACAGCGGAATGAACCGCCAACTTATCCAGCATATGTTTTACACAGTGGATGCCCTTCCAGCCGCAAGCCAACACTGGGAATACATTGATATTATTATTTATTAATATTATTATTATTCTCTCTGTTTGCCAGGATGTTTGGTTTGACAGCGCTCATCAATACCAACATGTCAGAGCCGTACAGCCTGATCCTGCATGAAGACAGCAGCTGGCCTGCAGTGGTGAATCCGCTGGTCCTCCTGCTGCTGTATTTTTCAGTCATGAGTCTCCTTCACAAGTGGGCTCACTCAGTTAATCAGGTACTATAATGCACAAACACAAGGCCATATAGATCATATGAAGGTCATATATATATATATAATACATACATATAATTTGACCTTTCATGCAAAAATGTGTGCATACACCCACAAAGCCCGAAATTATTCATAACCCTGGAAAATTCTGACTTAAAGTTGTTGTTTCTGGAAATGACCCAGGCTTCTCCCAGAAGATAATTAGATGATGTACAAGAAGCATCATTGTGGGAAAACAATATATCTGAGCATTTATTTAACTTTGAACAAAAAGTGCCAGTCAGAATTTGCATGGGGTATGAATAATTTTGGGCTTCTGTATGAATGAATGATGATGATTTGCAAAGAGTGATGAATGGACTTTACTAATATATGCAACTTTTTTAAATATAATTTTTTTCTGGCTTCCACTTGCAATTCTGATTGTTTGTTTTCAATTCTATGTGAAACTGTTTGTGTTTATATGTATATACTATTCATATACCATATATACCATTCCCAGGAAAATGCTGAAAACTATGCTGAGGACTCAAGCCTCTCCAAAATGCACAATTTCCCCCTGGAAAGAAGAGTAGAGGTAAGATTATTTATAATGTATAAATATAATGTATCTTAAAATGCATGTAGATTTAAGGTGTACAAGATGTAAAATGCGTCTCTGCTGTCTCTTTCGTGTGTGTATTTGAGTTCAAGCTGAGAATAGCACACAGATAATGTTCTCTAACTCTCTGAAACTGACCCTGACCAGGCTTTGATCCTAATTGTGGCGTTTTGGTGACTGTCGCTTTAAATGCAAATGAGATTGTGCTCTTTTCAGAAGAGGGTGGAGCTACAGACGCCTGTGTGTCAGCATAGTGACAGATTCTAAAATAAGACTAACATTCTATGCTAATGAGGGAGAGATGGGCACTAGTGGGTGGGGCTTTCCCCCTCTGTTGACATCATACAAAAGGGAGAATGTCAATCAAAGTGTTTCTGCAGTCTGTTTTTATCAAGTCTGATTAGAAAAAATACAATTAAATCATGTTCACCATTAGAGGCTGCTGGAGATATTCACACACTGCTGACACACAACTGTGTTTAAACCCCTTATAAAAGTGCTTTTTGCACAATAGGTCCTCTTTAATTTCAATGCTGTCCGGCTTAGACTTATAATATTGTTTTGCCACAATGCATTGAGACCCCGGCTGAAGAACTGGCGATGGAGACACCAATGCACCATAAACGCCCTTTAGATCCTCTTCACGGTCTCTTGAGGAAGACAAATCCTCTTCAAACAGCACAGGCGTAACCACTGATATCCTGAATTTCCTTATTACTAAACAAAGCAGGATTTAACCAAATCCTTCACATCCATTTTATGCAAAACATGTCAAGAATGTAATGCATACGCTAAGATAGCAGCATTCAGAAACAAATGTTCTTCTGATTATGTTTTATTAATCCATCTGACCAGACTGCAGAACATCATATTCAGGAGATAAATCAGTAACTTTGAGTATAATCACAGGATTTGCTTATCCTGTGTGAATGCGCCACACGAAAATCAAATGTGAGAGGATCATTTCTAAATCACAGAAAATACCAATGCCATGCTAACAGAGATGAAAATATGCTTCATGTCTAGTTTTATAACTCCTTGTTTTGGTTCAGACAACAACATAAAGACAATATCTCTTCACACAGACATAAAAACAACAAAGAGTTTCAAATTCAATCCTCTTCTGTTCATATAAATCAGTCAGTTTTAGTTAGTAAGATAGATTTGCAGGATTTGTCATGAGAATGCAAGGTCTACATTTCATGATCGATTAAAACATTTTGGTTTATTTACTGTTATTACTGTGTTTATTACTGTTTTTAATCCACTCAGTGGAAAAAAGAAGGGAAAAACAGCAGAAAAGCTGTGTAAGCGAACATATGAATTGTCTCGATAAAAAAGCAAACTACAGAGCGATGGCCATGTTTTTATCATCCTAACACACACGCACGCACGCACGCACGCACACACACACACACACACAAACTGTATTTTTGATCATTTCAACAAAAGTCTAGAACAAATGTTTACAGTACAATCATATAATACATACACAGAATAAAAACACTGATAGGAGGTTAGGACTGCAGTAATAACATACACAATTACTACTGTGCTGGGGTCTGATTTTTAAATCTTGCATAGAATCCTTCCTAAAAGTGAACGTACACCAGAATACATTTGAATTGACTGATTAATGATTATAGCTCAAATGATAATTGAAAGTGCTTTAATTAAGTCAATAAGGAGTTAACTGTGTTTACTTAGTGTTTATACAGCTGTGCTCATTCTCCCATCAAGTTTGTTTTTATAGATCACAACTTCAGATACATTCTGGAGACACCAAAGACTTATTTTACATATTGTAAAAGGGGTATAATATGTCAGCTTTAAGAGAAACCTCCAGCCACAGCCCTTCTAGGATCTTATTCTCTCTTTTTATTGCTAGAAAGTGTCCATGTCTTCAAATTTTGAACTTTCACATCCCTAAATTTGGCGTCACGGTGGCGCAGTGGGTAGCACGATCGCCTCACAGCAAGAAGGTCGCTGGTTTGAGCCTCGGCTGGGTCAGTTGGCGTTTCTGTGTGGAGTTTGCATGTTCTCCCCGTGTTGGCGTGGGTTTCCTCCGGGTGCTCCGGTTTCCCCCACAGTCCAAACACATGCGCTATAGGGGAATTGATTAACTAAATTGTCCGTAGTGTATGTGTGTGAATGCAAGAGTGTATGGGTGTTTCCCAGTGTTGGGTTGCAGCTGGAAGGGCATCCACTGTGTAAAACATATGCTGGATAAGTTGGTGGTTCATTCCGCTGTGGCGACCCCTGATTAATAAAGGGACTAAGCCGAAAAGAAAATGAATGAATGAATGAAATCCCTAAATTTTGTACATAACATGACCAAAATATCAATAATGTTTATCAAGAAGTGCTACATCTTACTGGAGTGCAAAATGACTTTTATAGGATAAGACAGTGGTAACACTCTTTAAACATCTCTCATTGTGTGCTGTTTCTGTCGTTTTTAGGCTATGGTGTGGAAAAGGACATGGCAGGACCAGGAGGATTCTGGGGTCAATTCTCTGCTTCTGGAGGACGACTATGCAAACTGCTTTGTTTTGTCTCCATACGCACAGAATATCTCTTATGGTAGTTCATCAAATGTAGAAAGTCTACATTATACATATTATACTGTATATAAATGTATAACCAAACCCTAATATATGCAAAACAATGGAAGAAAGTATAAAGCAAGGACTAAAAATAAAAAAGGAGTATAGACTGAGAGGACATCAATTTAAATAGACCTCGTCTGATAGAAAAGCAACTGGGTAGCAAAACTTGATATCATAAAGGACATTCGATGAGAGCTAATCGATTTAATGTCAATTGACTATACCTTGATGTCAAAACAACATTAAATTGATGCCTAACACTGGTGTCAAAAATAGTTTAGAGGTAGAGGTAGTTTACATGCAGTCCAGTGTAAATTTGTACCTTTCAGTTGAATAGAGTTCGTCTTATATTATAATACATTTGGTGTCATTATTTTGTTGGTCAAAAGAGCATCAATGTGTTGATGTCAAATAGACGTTAAGGTTTTGACATCAAATCGATTTGCATTTTTTGACATCATGCTTGGGGCGTCACGGTGGCGCAGTGGGTAGCACAATCGCCTCACAGCAAGAAGGTCGCTGGTTCGAGTCCCGGCTGGGTCAGTTGGCGTTTCTGTGTGGAGTTTGCATGTTCTCTCCGTGTTGGCGTGGGTTTCCTCCGGGTGCTCCGGTTTCCCCCACAAGTCCAAACACATGCGCTATAGGTGAATTGGGTAAGCTAAATTGTCCGTAGTGTGTGTGTGTGAATGAGTGTTTCCCAGTGATAGGTTGCAGCTGGAAGGGCATCCGCTGCGTAAAACATATGCTGGATAAGTTGGTGGTTCATTCCGCTGTGGCGACCCCAGATTAATAAAGGGACTAAGCTGAAAAGAAAATGAATGAATGACATCATGCTTTATGTCAATTTGATGTCGTTAATGACAAACTAATTCATTAGTAACTAACAGCTTTTAACAGTTAAAGTTATTATATATAAACATAGTTAACCAGCACTATATAGTTGATGTCTATGTGTACATGTTTAATGAAGTGTATTTGTGTATTAGGTTGTCCTCGAATTGTGAATGTCCTCGATTGCAATGACATGTAAACTCTTAAACACATTGTTGTGTTATGTTTATTCGTATGTCATATGTGTGTTTTTGTGCTAAATGCACAGAATATACTGTGGAGAAGGAGAGCTGTGACGGAGGGCATGAGATATTAAATGATGTGGATCCTCCACCTGATCAGTCTGGACCCAGTGCTGTGGTCCTGCTGGGACAGTTCATCATGAAACAGAGCTATATCATCGCTCTCATCATCACAATGGTAACATAATGTTTGGGTTCAAATCATGTGGCTTCTTGACTGCCGTGTAGTTGGATTCTTATGCAAATCATATGCCAAATGCTGAACAATTATTTGCACATATGTGACCCTGGACCACAAACCCAAGCATGAGTCCAATTTTTTTAATTGAGATTTATGCATCACACATTAAATAAGCTTTCCTCTATAAAAGCTTAATAAGTAAGCCTTCCGTTGATGTATGGTGTGTTAGGATAGGACAATATTTGGCAGAGATAAAACTGGTTGAAAATCTTAAATCTGAGGGTTCAAAAAAATCGAAATATTGATAAAGTTATATTTGAAGTTGTCTAAATTAAGTTTTTAGAAAGAAATCATTGTACGGCCACTTATCATAATAGAGTCACATGAGTACACACAACGCAGAGCGTGAGATCAGCTCATCACACACTGCACCCAGGATAAGCAGCTTTTACAGCGGATATAGAAAGCGCTACGCTATGTAACACATTCAATGGACCCTTTTCACAAGACTGTTATGACACGTTTAACGCTCATCATAATCTTAAATCCTTGACAGTTTTTAATATTTAGATTTTTGAAAAAACGTATGAATATTTATGAATGTATTATATCATCTTTGCGTCAAATTACAAAAAACGAATGAGCGCTTATGCGAGGTGTTTCTAATGCAGCGTCTATGGGGCTGAGAGTAAATCTGACATTATTCTCTCCTCTGCCTGTCGTCATCAGCCTCACACTATTTTTCCCCTTTTTCTGAAAGTCTTGATAACACCATCGTGGCATTTTTCTTTTATTATTTCAGAAAATAGAATTAAAAAAAAATTTATTTGATGTACTCTCCGATTCACTGCGCTCTGAGTTTACTCATGACACCTTGCACTGAGAAACCCAGAAATGTGAAAAGGGTCTATTGGATGGCTTTTGCCGCAGCAAAAGGACAGAGAGCAACATCATCAAGAATAGTTTGATTTTCCACTGCACTCTATGATGTTTACCCATGAGGCCAATAGAAAAGGGAATCCAACCAAGCGCAAAAAGCAAAACAAAACCAGCTGATTCTGTATTGGAATTTTCTGGAGATCTTTGATATCAGTCTGCGATCCTATAGACCATTTTGAGGGATGTAAACAATAACAATGGTCCTAATGCATTTCCTGTTTTAGATTTTTATTTTCCACAGCTTCTGATGATCCAAAAAGGTCCACTTAATGATAAAAATGTTATGACAGCTGTGTTAAGATTATTTAAGACTGAATCGCCTCTTGTTACATTTCTAAAATAGTTTGACGACAAACAGGGACTGTTGATGGGACAATGATATCGCCATACTGAAATAGTCTATAGGGACATCGGGAAAAAAACTGTCCTGGAGACATCTTAATTCTAGTTGGCATGTCAGGTGTGTTTAAAGCTAGATTAGGTTGTTTTCATATTAAGGAATGATTGTTTCGTAGTGATCGAGACAAACCTTAATCCAAAACTAGTCATCAGATAGACAGATTAGACAGACTTCACATGTGTAGTCTTTCATTCCAGTTTATTTTTGGACTTTTGTTAGAAGTCTATTTTCTCTGACAGGCCAAATTTAGCCTTGTGTTTGGGAAGAGGTCTACTTTAAGACATCGGTTAGATTTCTTTTAAACAAAAAATGCTTGCTGGGTTAGCTTAAAACAGATTTAGCAGCTGGCTCACTTGTGAACAAGAAGCATTTATCCACATCATTTTGCAACTGTGCTTGTTTTTCTTGGGTGTGTGCAGGTTTGGAGCATCAGCTATAACTCCTGGCTGACGTTAGTGTTGCTGGTGTGGTCGTGTGTGATTTGGATGCTGAAGGACCGACGGCGGTTCGCCATGCTCAGCGCTCCTTTCCTTGCGGTCTACGGGACGCTTCTGCTCGTAATCTCGTTTATCAGTCAGCTCCATCTGAAGCATATTGGCATTTTCCCTACTTTACCGAAGCTTGTCTTGATTGACTTTGATGCCTATGGTTATCCTGTGCCCTGCATTCACCTTGCTGCAAAGGTGTGTATTCAACATTGTTTGATATTGCCTTTTTAAGAGCCCTTTCAGATCTTGTCCCTGGATTAAATGGGTTGTTATCAGTTATAGCTCAATTGAATGGGTTGCTTATCAGCTTATAGATGTGGGCTCAGATGGTGGTTATCATCCACCAATATGGAAAGACAACAGTCTTGCTTATTACCCAATGAGGGTTGGGTTCAGGGTTTGGGTTTGTGCTCATGCCTCCTTTTAAAAATCATACGTTTTTTTTCAATCTGTCGTCTTCCTCATTTCCCAATGAGTATTGGGTTCAGGGGTAGGGTTTGGGGACATGATTTCTTTTAAAAATCATAAGTTTTACATTTTCAATTAGGCATCCTTTTCATTCCCCAATGAGGATTGGGTTTAAGGATAGGTTTGGGGGCATGCCTCCTTTTAATAATCTTAAATTTGACATATTCGATCTGGTGTTTTGCTCATTCCCCAGTGAGGGTTGGGTTTAGGGGTGGGGTTAGGGTTAGGGTTGGGGTTAAGCCACTTTTGATATAGGGTTTGCTATTATATTTGTATAGGTGATTAACTGTATGGATGGATGATAACCGCCATCTGAGCTAACTAGTAGCCGCAGGCACCATATGGATGGATGATAACAACCGGTGTTCTACCTTTTCTAGTCCATATCTCTGAGCTGATAACTACGGATAACAACCCATTCAATCAAGAGACAGCATCTGAAATGGGTGCTTTTTAATAGAAATGTTGAAGACCTATGTGTATTGTGCCATACGTGTTTTAAAATCCAATGAATTCTTTGCAGGTTTCTTATAGTTTTAGTTTCTGGATTTTGCTTAGGCAACGGCTGATAGAAAAAAATGAAGAGGAGTTGCAGAACGCGGATGAGCTAAAGGAAGTCAAAGTTCAAGCATGTATGAGTTTCTTTTCAATCTTTAGGTTCTTAAAGATGTGTAATGAAAAGTTGGTGAAGGTTACTGTAGTCAATAAAATAATGAAACTAGCAAAACTAATTTAAAACAGTAAACATCTAAAACAAAAGGTGTTTTTTAAAACCATGTCTAGTAAAAAAGTATTAATATAAAAATCTGAATAAAAATCAGGCACAATGTGGTGCTTGTGAAACACATATTGGCAACTTTACTTTGCAACAAAACAAAACAAGAATCTTTAAAATAACAAACTTTTTTTTGATGGTGAGATCCAATGAGCTCAGCACCAACATGTTCAATTGCCATGAACTGAAATGTGTGCTGAAGTTAATAATACAGTGTTAAAATCACATTTAGGAAAATCTTACCTTGTAATGCATATATCATGTTAATGTGTGTGTGTTTCTGTTATAGGTGACAGCAGTAATAATTCTCCAATAATTGTAGTGTTGGGATCATTAGTCAAAGGCATGTTGGTGAAGTACTGGATCTTCTGCTGTTGCTTCATGTTCTTCTTTGTCAGTTTCTCGGACAAAGTGGCGGTCTACAAAATCCTCTATATCTGCTTGTTCCTCTTCGGTGTGGTTCTGTATGAGGTAAGTGTAAGCCTGTTCTGAGCCAGACATTCCTAATCCATTTTCTTAAAGAAACATCCAAAACTCTTAAGTCTCTTTTCCACTGTACATTTCCATGGTACAGTTTTTCACAGTTCATTTTCAATGGGAGACACTGATTCCACAAGCACGGCATATAATCAATTCAATTCAAGTTCATTTTAATAGCTCTTTTCACAATAGTTGATCTTCCAAAGCAGCTTTACAAAAGGTGCACATTACTGCATTACAATCAAATTCAGAAATATATAGTGCCCAATATAGTGGCCGCCACCGCCATTTATAATGGTATCTACTAGCATTAACTAAAATGATCAATCTAGCCTAAACAAATCACTTTCACATCTGTCTCATTTCAGGATCTGAACACCCAATATTTCAACCAATCATATGTGAAAAATAAATGTCATTCATACATTAATTTTCATTCATTCATTCATTTTCTTTTCGGCTTAGTCCCTTTATTAATCAGGGGTCGCCACAGCGGAATGAACCGCCAACTTATCCAGCATATGTTTTACACAGCGGATGCCCTTCCAGCTGCAACCCAGTACTGGGGGAACACCCATACACACTCATTCTCTCACACACACACATACACACACACACACATACACTACGGCCAATTTAGTTAATCAATTCCCCTATAGCGCATGTGTTTGGACTGTGGGGGAAACCAGAGCACCCGGAGGAAACCCAGACCCAGACAGGACTCAAGCGACCTTCTTGCTGTGAGGCCACAATGCTAACCACTGACCCACCGTGTCGCCCCTGGACCTATTTAATACACTTTAAATAGTATTAGTGTATTAGTGTATGTATATGTAGATTTATATTTATTAAACTGTTGCGTAAAATCATCATTTCTGCGCTAGGTGTGATATGATTAGTGTGATATTACTTCAAGCATATGATATAAATATGATATTTTTGCCCCAATTGCTTAAATTTTAGGGGGATAATACTACATATTACTACTATATTACTACAATGCTTTCCTTTCAGATTCACACACTGATTCTTCATAGTGGAGGAATGGTATCTACTAGCAATAACTAAAATGTTCATTCTAGCGAACAGATTCAGTTTCGCATCTGTCTCACTTCTCGAACTGAACACCCAGATTAAGTCTTTACATTCTTCTCTAATTTAAAAATTCATTTCACTTGGAAACGTGTGACAATATGCAAAGAAATGTGTTCGTGAGCTGTGTTTAAATGCTGTTGCGATTGTTGTGTCCAGGTACATTATGACGTATGGAGAAGTCAGCTGAAGTATTTCTGGGCAGTGGTGGTCGGATACTCCATGCTGGTGTTGATCCTGATCTACATCTACCAGTTTAAAAGTGTCTGTAAGCTGTTTCAACAGATATTAGGCCTGTCCGAGGAGAGGTAAACACACACCCTGAGCGTATCTATTACCCAATCAGAGTTTATACACTGATGAGACATGACATTCAATTCAATTCATCTTTATTTCTATAGCACTTCTTACTATACAGATTGTGTCAAAGCAGCTTAATATAGATGAACAAAAGAGAGTAAAAGCCATAATATTTCAGATTTTACAGCAATTCAAGCAGGCAGGAGACTAATGATGAATGCTGGTGTAATTCCCCTTCAGTGGGAACTATGATGTGTGTCTACCAACACTTTGGGAGATCGCTAGACGACCAATCTCCCAAAGTGTCGGTAGACAAAAATCTCCATTCCCTCTTCAGGGAATGTGGGTTATGTTCGCAACAGGTACATTCTAGTTCAATTGAAATTGCTTCAGTTCAGTTTTAGTATAAATGTTTAATAAAATGTAATCAATTCCAGTTAGCATAAAAACTAATTAGTGTTGTCATCAATGCAATTATATCAATCTAAAAAGAATAAATGCTCTGAATACAATAGCATATGTAATGATGTTTTGGGTGCATTTATTATTAATTTGGGCATTTTGAGCATGCATGTTGAATGTTCATGGATGAGCCAGAATGATTCGCCCTCCTGTGAAATTTGTATTCTTTCTCAAATATTTCCCAAGTGATGTTTAACCGATCAAAGACATTTTCCCACTTTTTCCTATAACATTTATTCCTGCTATTTTGAGTTTTGAATTTTTTTTTATATTTTATGGTCAATATTATTAGCCCCCTTAATAACTTTGTTTTCGATTGTCTACAGAACAAACCACTGTTATACAATGACTTGCCTATTTACCCTAATCAACCTAGTTACACCTTTAAATGTCACTTTAAGCTGAATACTAGTATCTTGAAGAATAACCATAATTGATAAGAAATCAAAACTATCATTATTAAAACTATTATGTTTTTAAATGTCCTTCACTCCGTTAAGCAACACTTGGGAAATATATTTAAAAGAATTAAAATTTCACAAGAGGGCTAATAATTTATGACTTCACACATATGTCCATGTTTATGATCATCTGAAACTTGTGTGATCGTAGGCTGCGAGATCTTGGACTGGAGCAGTTTGACACGGTTGAACTCTTTGCACGAATCTTGCGTCCAGCCTTCTTCCTCCTGGCCTGCATCCTTCAGCTGCATTACTTCAACTCGGACTTCCTCTCTCTGACTGATCTGAACACAGTTACGACAACTAACAGAGCAAAGAGGTGTGTAGGAAATACAGTGCATTTATGTCTTCTGGAAACAATGACAACTGACAAAACAACAACTCGTTTATAACACTTTATAAGACTTAAAGCTCCACATAATCGACTGCTCTGATGATTATGGTGGAGGTTATAGTTTAGTCATATTTTAGTTTAGTTTATTACACTGCAAAAAAGAGAGTTTTTGTCTCATTTCTGATCCAAATATCTAAAAGTCTTAAATCAAGAAGCATTTTGTAGACAAGCATAAATATCGTCTTGTTTTCAGAAATAATGAGTCAAAATGAAGTGAGTTTCTCCTTAAAACAAGCAAAATAATCTGCCAATGGGGTACGAAAAACAACCGTATGTCAAAACGAAAAACAAGATCATTTTGCTGTAAATTTATTTATGATGAGTTTATTTGAAATATAATTGTTATCTTATGATTTCAGAGAAGAAGACCTGAAAGAAACACTTAAGGGGGTTTTTGACATGTGAGTAATTCATTTCTATCAATCAGATTTACTTGCTTATTATGTTAAAACAATACGGATTGATTAATTATGTGAGCATAAATGAGCCATAGACTTGTGGGCAGTGTCCTGACATGAGATGCCCTTATTTTGAGTCTTACACTACATTACATTCGTTTTACTCATGCCATAATCCCTTTAAAGTGAAGTGATAGTTTCCTTCCGGATGGAAAGCAGAGTGTAGATTATGGGGCATGAAGTGTCCTTCAGTTGTACCCTTGAAAGAGCCCTTCAAATGGATTAGTTTTGAGCACTTTTGATGGTGTAATGTGGTGGAAATGTTTGTTTTTACTCCAAAGTGCCTTTCGAACTGCGATATATCCCATTTGAAATTCACCGCTAGTTTGAGGTCTCGTTCTGATCCTGTTTTCTCTTCTCAGCCTCCTCTCCAAATGACCTTTGTGCTCCTTTATAAACTCTTTTTTTTATCTCCTGCAGAATGAAGAAAAGCACTGAGAAATTGAAGAAATGGTAAGCGGCTCATTTAGGACTGCATGATTCAAAAGTGCACATTTATGAGAGAGATTATTGAGCCACAAAGTCACAGATGAAATCTTCAATTTCAAAATCAGGACACCTAAAGATCCAAGCCGGAACCACTACTGAAGAGTGAACACTCATAAGTGCACATCTAAATCAGTACACTACTATAAAATCGTGCAAGTCACAGAGCTAGAAGACATGATTCACCATTTACCCACACTCGAGTGGTCCTAAACTTTTATGAATTTCTTTCTTCTGATGAACACAAAACAAGATATTGTGAAGAATGTTGTAAAAAGACAGCCATTGACATGATGCTATGTGTAGTATAGCTTGTTCTTTTCTCCATTAAAGGCTGAAGGATGGGCAGCTACGTGGAAAAAAAGGTGATCAAATGAACACCTCATCTTCCACCTTGGATGAACATCAAGAATTAGATTCGGACGAGGATGGTTAGTAGTATTCCCACATGTACGATTTGGTTTAAAGAGCACCATATACACATTATTCATGCACCATACTGCAGGATTTATTATTTATTTATTTATTTATTTCCACACATCCTCAATCAATTGAACATTTGAGCTACAGTTACGTAAACAGATCCAGCAGGTAAAGCAGATGTGTGTGTGCGTGTGTGTGTGTGTGTTGCAGTGCCGGTGGTTCAGCAGTGGTTGTTGGCGTTGGAGCGGCTGCACGAGCTGTTCCTCCGTTTTGTTCTGCTATTATGGAGAGTTCAGGAACTGTGCTGGAGATTACTGGAGCTCCACAGCTTCAAGCTCGTCTCTACCGGCATCATCTGGGTGTGTGTGAAGGAGGTAATGCACAAAAAACACACACAAATCTCACTGTAGATTAGCTGTGCAGTCAGTCCCACCGTTGCAGATACTCACACCTATAGTTGAGGGCAAAATGATTCTCCCTCCTTACTCTTTTTAGAATATTTAATGGAGCAAGGCCATTTTCACTGTATCTTCGATAATATTTTTGTCTTGTAGAGAAAGTCTTTTGAGAAAATTGTGTTATTTTGGCCTGAATAAAAGCAGTTCTTAATTGTTTTAAAGCCCTTTTAAGGTCAATATTATCATCCCCCTTCAGCAATATTAGTTTTGTATTGTCTCCAGAACAAACCACTGTTATACAATGACTTGCCTGATTACCCTAATTTACCCTAATTAACCTAGTTAAGCCTTTAAGTTGCACTTCATGCTGAATAAGCTTAAAATTGAACAAAATGTTCTTTCTCTATACTATGTTTTATATCATGTTGCTTCACATGTTTGGTCTATTGTGGTTAGGCTATTTTTCAGTGCCATTTTATTCCTTTTCCTCTTGTCTACCACAAATCACTTACAGGCAACTCAATCACAGAAAAGAGCTTACTAACATGATGCAAAATAAGATGGATAATGCATGGAAATTCTGCTTTTTAGTCAGTGAAGGTCAGGGAATTTAACATTTAGCTTGGAGTGGGAATTCTGCTTTTATTTTAAGGTTAAGTTCTCCCATTATTAAACCATTAGCGATGACTTTTGCCTCAATAAACTCCCAATTATCTGCTTATTAAGAGTTATTAAGGCAGTAGTTTGGTTTAGGCGTTGAGCATGATTAGTGATTAATGCAGAATATGTGATTTATAAGTACTCATAAACAGACAATATCTTAATTATAGACTGGTAATAAAACACTATTAATAGTGAGAATTGGTCCTTACTCTAAAGTGTTACCTGTGTGTGTATTTCAGGTATCACTGATGAACTTTGTGTTTTTGGTGTTGTGGGCGTTTGCTCTGCCATATCCGAGACTGCGGACTGTGGCTTTCAATGTGTCCTCTGTGTGGGCTTGTGTGATGGTTGTGTTTAAAATGATGTACCAGCTGAAAAGCATCAAACCATCAGAGTATTCATCAAACTGCACTGCTGTAAGTATTGTGTATTACTTTATATAAAGTAGGAAAACTATCTTGATAATAGATACATATGAGGATCAAAAGCAAGTGATAAAAACATTTGTAGTGGATTAGACTAGACCTTCAAGAAATTACATCAAACCTTGCTATGGATGGTAGATATGTAATAGATAAAGTACATCCAAGAGGTTGTTATCACAGAATAGAGCCCCACATCTTTATCAGTTATATAAGACTGAAGAGTTTATTCTGCAAAAACAACCACCTGGGTGTTCTTTAGCCTGTTTATTACACGGCTACTTTCCCAAAAAATAGACACAAAACATTAATCGAAGCCATAATTGTTTATTAATTCTTTAATTAAAGTAATAAATGAGAAACTAAATGGAGTATACACTAACCTACGGATTGTTTCAGTCACAAGACGGCACCAAACAGTCAAAAACAGAGGTGTGACAAGCTTATAAATATAAAGGTGAATGTATTCAATGATGATCAAGATGATTTTGAGCTCTCGGATGAGTGTGTGTTATTCAGCGGTTGTTATCTGGGAATAACAGACCTTGATATGTTGAAGCTGACCAATCAGAATCAAGTATTCCAGACAGCCGTGTAATAAAGCATGTTAGCCTGTTGTAGTGTGTCACTATCTTGAATGTAGATGATTCTGGCTTGATTTTTGCCATGGTTAGGCTTATATAAACTGTAAAATATATCTGTTAATGAACAGTTTCTTCTGTATTTAGTGTGTTTTGTGTTTATCTCCAGTGGTGAATTGCATTATAGGATGTTGATCTCCGCTCTGTCCACTTCTGATGTGGTAAATTCAACTCTACAGTTTAACAAAGTGACTTTTATTGACGCTTTAGATGTTTAAAATAATATAAGAAATAATATGTAGAGAAATACGTCTGTAAGTAACATAAAATGTGCTGCAGTTTATTACAAGGTCTCGGTAGCGTAATATACAACACCAACACACACAATACAGCACTGCACACTATTACACATGCAGAAAACACACTCTTACACACTTTTCAAGGTTAAAAACTGCTGGAAGAAAGATCAAGATCCCATAATGCAGCTCAGAAGCAAAAATAAACAGGAAAAAAATAAAATATAAAAACATGAATCACAAAATATGGAAACTGCTGACTTACAGATGTTTTTTACAGTGATGTCCATACTTTTTCAATCCTAATGTAATAGTCTGACTTCTCCAAAGGGTCTGTCTTCCTCCAATGAGAGCGGGACTCTTGATGTCCCAGCGGATCTACTGGGACATTCACTTCTGTATTCGGCCCCAGTGGACCCTTTCATGTGGGTCGGCGGACTGAAGAAGTGTGAGGATCGCATCCTGCCCTGCCTCTGGGTATTCTGATTACTGTTATTACACTGATAACACAATCAACCCATTATTACTATTGTGGCACAATGGCCACATGCAGCATTTACTACACCGAGCCGTGAGTCACTAATAAGCGATGCAAACAGCTGTCATTATCACAGAACAATTATCTTGATTTTATTTTCATCTAATTAATTAGATTTCTCTTCTTTTGGGGTGCATTTTTTGGTTCATTTAGTGCCACCAGCTTGGGTGAACTAAATCTCTAATGTTGACTGAAGTGTATAAAAATGCTAAACACTAAAGAATATTTTTCCATTGACTTATTTATTGGTGATTCCATGTGAACAGAATCACCTGTTGATTTTAGGGCTGCTTGTGGTGGATGTGACCGGCCACCGGCACCAGCTCCATCATCGTCTCCAACACGGCCTAAAAACGGCAAACAGCAGCATAATTTTTCAGGCTGTCACACACCATCACCTGGACCACGGCATCCTGCCCTCCATCAAATATTTTGTTAATTATTTCTTCTACAAGTTTGGTTTAGAGGTAAGTCGAATTAGCATGCAGTTCTTGAATCTTGTATGCTGCTAAAACGATGTGAGCTGCATGGTGAAATCTCTTCAATGGCTCCTTTATAGGAGACACCTTTTATACCTTTTAGAGTTACTCAGTAGGCCTACAGATAGTGTATAAATATTACAAAACATTAAACATTTAATATCAATAACTAATTGGCATATAATGTTTTACAGAAAATGCATTTGTCACTCTTAGAGGTAAAGATACAGGAGTTGTCACTGGGGTGGTGCCTTTTCAAAAGGTTCACATTTATACCTAAAGGTCCGTTTGGTACCTCAAAGGTAGAGTCAAGCTCAAAATTATTCACACCCCTGGCAAATTCTGACTTAAAGTTTTTGTTCAAATGTAAATAAAAGCTGAGAAATATTTTTTTCCACATTGATGCCTCTTGTACATCATCTTATTATCTTTTGGGAGAAGCCTGGGGCATTTCCAGTCAAAACAAAATCTTGCTGGTTGAATAAAAGTAACTTTAAGTCAGAGTTTACCAGGGGTATGAATCATTTCGGGCTTGACTGTATATATCAGTATCAATAAATTTCAGGAGATAACACTTTTGTACTTGTAGGTACTAATATGTACTTTTGAGGTGTCAATATGCACTAGGGATGGGACGGTTCATGAAAAAAAAGAAATATTTCAGCCATATCTGAAATAAATTAAAAGATTTTGCACTTTTATTTTGTGCATCAGGTGTGTTTTGTGGTAGCGGTGAACGTGATTGGCCAGCGGATGGATCTCTGTGCGCTTCTGCACTCTTTGGCTCTTATGGCGGTTCTGGCTCGTCGTCGCAGGAAAGCCATTGGGGAAGTTTGGCCAAAATACTGCTGTTTCATTGCCAGCTTCATGGTGCTGCAGTACCTGCTGTGCATCGGCGTACCACCAGCACTCTGCAGTGGTCAGCTACTCTACATTTACTAATGAAAGCGGTTTAGGAATCACAGCAATATAAAGTGTGCTTTCTGTTTATACACTGTAAGAATATCTGCTAATGAACAGTTTCTGTATTTTATGATTCGCAAGTGTTTTCTATTTAAGGGAGAAAGCCCCGCCCATTAGAGACCATCTTTCCCTCATTAGCATAGGACATGAGTCCTGTTTTCAATCTGTCGCTATGGTGATGCACAGGCGTCTGTAGCTCCGCCCTCTTCTAAAAAAGAGCACAATCTCATTTGAATTTAAAGCGACAGTCACCAAAACGCCACAATTAGGATCAAAACCTAAAAGGGTCAGTTTCAGAGAGTTAGAGAACATTATCTGTGTGTTATTCTCAGCTCAAACTCAAACACACACACTCTAGAGACAGCGGAGATGCATTTTACAGCTTGTAAAAAGAGGCAGAATAGGTCTCCTTTAATACAGGCTTAAATAAACATAATAATAAGTAATTAAATAATAATAATCTCACTAGGAAATGTTGTGGCCAATCAAGTGCAGCCTGGGCCGTGCATATTAATGATCCCATATGGATCCTCAGAGTCAGGTCTTTGTTCCGATTGGCCTGATTTTCACCAGGATCGTATACTCATTTACATTCAGTTATTATATATTTACAATTGAGGAGACATTCAATGATTCAACAAGAAGAGGCAATACACAAAAGAAGTGCTGATACAAAGGAACTGTTAGTGCTTAGAGAATGAAGTGTTTCCACAGGTTCAGTTTGTCAAGCTCGCTCACCTGTAAGGCACACTACATAAATGCACAATGTATTTTTTATTGTTTTGATAAGGACAGATTGTACGAATTTTCAGAATTTTACATGAGAACAAGAAAACAGGCTCACGGTATTCCATTTCCTCTTATTATTCAGCTATGCTTAAGTATACCCAGATGTTCATTCTATGACACCTTTAATAAAGCTTAAAGCATGTGTCCTGATGGAACACTTCTGCCCTCTTCTAGATTATCCCTGGAGGAGTTCATCTCCGGCTTTGAGTTCTAATCTGATAAAGTGGCTGTATCTACCAGACTACGCCATGAGTCCCAACGCCACCTTCATCCTCTGTGATTTACTGCATCACACCACAGTATATCAGCATGTCTTCTAAGAGAAATTCCTGCATCGCTCTCATGTTCTGGATGTGTTTCCCGTCAGATGACTGTCTGCTGCTGCTGGTGGCGTCGCTGCAGTGGAAGACGTTTGAGGAGGAAAATCAGGCCTGTGTGAGACTCCTGGCTGGAGAAAACGTGGAGATCAGCCGGAATCTGGATCCACAGACACTCAATCAATACACTCCTGTCAACAACTTCCTTCACTGCCGGTATGAGATGGTTTTCCATTAGCAAACATCTTCCCCAAAATGTATTCAGAAGTGCTTTATTGTAATGGTAGAATGATATGGAATGATGTGTTTTTGTGTGTCATCAGGTCGTATCTGGACATGGTGAAGGTGTTTGTGTTCAGTTATTTTTTCTGGCTGGTGTTGTGCCTCATCTTCATCACTGGAACCACCAGAATTAACATGCTGTGTCTGGGTTATCTGGTGGCCTGCTTCTACTTCATGCTGTTCGGAGGCACATTACTGCTGCAGCCGGTCCAGTACGTGCTGAGACTGTGGGACGCTCTGATAGCATACACCTGTGTGGTCATCAGCCTCAAAAACATGCTCTCGGTAAAACACATCTGACACTGCTCTGCTGGTTTGATTGGTTTTTGGATTGATGTTTGACTGCCTGCGCTGTATAGTTGCTTTCCCAGGCTGCGCGATACTGAGAAAATATGCAATATTCAATATTGTTGTTAAGTGGGTCCAACTTTGCAATAAGGTTTTGTTAGTTAATGTATTTACTAGCATGAACTAATAATGTGACACGGTGGCTCAGTTTTTAGCACTGTCGCCTCACAGCAAGAAGGTCGCTGGGTCGAGTCCCGGCTTCTGTGTGGAGTTTGCATGTTCTCCCCGTGTTGGCGTGGGTTTCCTCCGGGTGCTCCGGTTTCCCCCACAGTCCAAACACATGCTGTACAGGTGAATTGGGTAAGCTAAATTGTTCGTAGTGTATGTGTGTGACTGAGAGTGTATGGGTGTTTCCCAGTGATGGGTTGCAGCTGGAAGGGCATCCACTGTGTAAAACATATGCTGGATAAGTTGGCGGTTCATTCCGCTGTGGCGACCCCTGATGAATAAAGGGACTAAGCCGAAAAGAAAATGATTGAATGAATGATAATGAATGTTTTTTCAGTAATTTAACTTGCACAGATTAATTATTTACCTTAAGAATAACAATGTGAGCTAGCCACATAAACATTGTAATTTTTGATTTTACGCAGACTTTGAGTGTAAAGAATATTAGATTGACCGGCAATTTTTTTTCCTCCGTTTTCCTCAGACATGATGCACGCGCAGGTTGCCAGATTGACGACACAAACAGATCACGAGCATACCTGACGACTGAGTCTTACACTAAAAGCTGATCAGCTAATGGTTACATTTGAAGTCTTTTAATTATTTGCTTATTAAAAACCACCTCAAGTGATCAACTCTTTTTAAATTTAGTCTGACTGTGTGTAGGACTAGGACTGGGAATCAAACTTCATATAATTATGTTAACTTTATGTTTTTATTCACCAGAACAGCACAATTAGGATCAAAGCCTAAAGTGGGCAGTTTCAAAGAATTAAATATACATTATATATTGTGTATTTTGAGCTCAAACTGAAACACACACACACTAGGGACATCAGAGACGCATTTTGCATCTTGTAAAAAGGGGCAGAATAGAATCTCCTTAAACTTTCTACAGTGGATGTATAACGCTGCTATCATACCTGGACAGGCTGCTCCCCCATGAGTGTACGCTGTTGAGTTTGACATATCCCCGAGGGTAGCTGCTCACGGCGGGAGGAGAACAGATCATTTCTTCAATATCCTCCTTTTCTGTGTCCAGCGTGTCCTCGGTTTCTTGTCTGGAGAGCCAGGTTTTGTAGAACTTATGAATGCTCTCATGATTGACGTCCCTGCCCTGACAACAGAGAATTACATTTTATCTTTAACCCTCCTGTTGTCTTGTAATTCTGTGTACACTGTTACATCCTTCGGGTCAAAAAGACCCGCCTTCACTAAACCTCTGAAATAAAGCAGATCAGTTTAATCAGAAAGAGCTTTATTGCCAGGTATGTTCACACATAGGAGGAATTTGTTTTGGTGACAGAGCTTCTACAGTGCAACAGAATTACAGAGACAGGACAAACAACAGATCATAAATATATTTAAAAAATGAAAGTTGTAGTGAATGCAAATATACAAATTGACAAGTGTATGTACAGGAATATTGCTATATACAACAGCAGCTGTTATGTGCAAATTAGCATGTAAAATATGTTGTTAAATAAGTGTTTATGTGTATAAAAAGTGTATAGCAAGTAGTGATGTTGTAACTTCAATCCTCTATTAATTCTCAGAGGCACTTCACCTTGTTCTGCTGTATGCTCAGTAGAGTTTTCTCAAAGCGAAGCACCTTAGAGATGTTCAGGCTGTCTTTACAGAGCGCGTTCAGACCTGATATTGCATCCTCCGTCAGACGCAGAAGGAAAACCCAGAGAAACTTCACCGTGTCAAGAATACGCCGGAATATGTGCTCTACAAAAAAACACAACAAATGTTTGAAGAAAACTATTAAAATATCAACACTTAAATACAGACGCACTCATGATCCATAAACATTACACATAGGTTATACTATTACATTACACAGCTTGTACTATTTAATAAAGTCATGACTGAAAGTTATTCACACCCCTGGCAAATTCTGACTTCAAGTTTTTGTTCAAAGGTAAATAATATATATATATTAATAATATATATATTGGATATATTGTTTTCCACATTGATGCCTCTTGTACATTGTCCTATTATCTTTTGGGAGAAGCCTGTGCGATTTCTGGTCAAAAACAAAACTTGCTGGTTGAATAAAACTAAACTTTAAGCCAGAATGTGCCGGCGGTATGCATAATTTCAGGCTTGACTGTATATAGGTTTCATTCTCAAAAAATACTGCAGGAATAAAGAGCACTCTTTAAACCAATGGGGTAAACAAAATAATCTTAAATCAAAAGGAAAAACAAGATTATTTCTCTTCCCCCATTGTCAGATTATTCTGCTTGTTTTAAGGAGAAACTCACTCCATTTTGACTCATTATTTCTGTAAACAACACTATATTTGTGCTTGTCTAGAAAATGCTTCTGGATTTGAGAATTGTTAGATATGTGGACTAGAAACAAGACACAAACTCTAAGCCAGAAGAGCATTTTTTGCAGTGTATATGCATCCACAGCTTTTCCTCAATACTTTGTTGAAGCACCTTTGGCACCAGTTACTTTGATATCTACCAGTTACTGCTGATATCTTTGTCAGCTATACTGTATATCAACAAGGTACAAATACATAATATAGAGGAATATTAAACTTCACCTTTTTCTTCTCCTTCTTCTTCTTCTCCTTCTTCTTTATGACTCTCCTCTTGCAGCTCTTCTTCAGGCTCATCTTTGTCGATACCTAAAGTATATCAGTAAACATGCTCTAAGCATAAATACATACACCTTCATAGACCTTCCCTTGGATATATACTGCTGAAGGCAAAATTATTCGCCCTCCTGTGAAATCATTTATTATTATTATTTTGCAAATGATGTTTAACAGAGCAAGGAAATTTTCCACAGTATTTCCTATAATATTTTTAAGTCTTAAAATATTTCAAAGTCTTATTTGTTTAGAATAAAAGCAGTTTGTTTTTTTAAGGGGTTTTTCACCTTTAATTTGGATAGGACAGTGGAGATTACAGACAGGAAAGTATTGGGAGCAGAGAGAGGGGAAGGGTCGGCAAAGGACCTCGAGCCAGGAATCGAACTCTGGTCGCAGTGAGCACCATGGTGCTATATGTCGGCGCACTTAACCACTAGGCTATTGGCGCCGACAAAAGAAGTTTTTTAATGATTTTAAATATATATTTTTAAGGTCAATATTATTAGCCCCCTTCAGCAATATTAGTTTTGGATTGTCTCCAGAACAAACCACTGTTATACAATGACTTGCCTAATTACCCTAACTTTACCCTAATTAACCTAGTTAAGCCTTTAAATGCCACTTTAAGCTGATTACTAGTATCTTGAAGAATATCTAGTCTAATATTATGTGCTGTCATCATGGCAAAGAGAAAAGACATCAGTTATTAGAAATGAGTTATTAACACTATTATGATTATAAATGGGTTGAAATTGTCTCTAAATTAAACAGTAGGTGGTAAATATTTTTAAAAGAATGAACATTTCACAGGAGGGAGAATAATTGTGCCTTAAGCTGTATATACAGACTTCAATCATATGGTGAAAATGAACAGGTTTCCTCTTAATTTCCTCAAACCGACTTTTAATAGAAGGATATGGATTATTCGTATGTTTTTGACATTAGTTATTACTTTTATCATGGATACATATTTAATATTTAGTTAACACTTTAGGTTAAGTAACAATTCACAGCATTTACGACGTGCTTATTGCCTGCCTATTATTAAGATAGTAACTGTTTATTAGCACTTATAAAGTATGATCTTATTTTACATCGCTAATTCTGCCCAATGCCTAAACCCAACTTCTAACTATTAATAATCAGATAATTAGCAGTTTATTGAGCTAAAAATCTTAGTTAATGGTTTGTAAATAGTGTGAATTATACACTAAAATAAAGTGTGACCAATATTTTTCAAATGCTATATGCTTAGACATTAAAAAACTTACAATTCCTCTTATGGATGCAATTATGGATGCGATTATTACACTGCAAAATAAACCTTAGATTTGGCCTGGAAAGGAAGTGAAAGTAAATAAATATACAAGCAACTTATTTCATGCAAAGGTAGTTCAGAAAGTGTACCCTCTTGTCTGTGCAGCTTTCTTTTCTCTTTCCTGTTTTCTTCTTGTTCTTGCTGATTATAGGCATTGAGGGCTGCTTTCGGGCCTGCCACCCACGCCTCATACGCCAACTGTTGAGAAATACATTAAATAATAAAATCATGACGTGATCTGTAAGCATAATCACATCTGCATTATATCTCCAAATATAACTACTAATCAACAAGAACAGAAGTGAGGCGAATCAACAGAAGAGCGACATTATGGGATTCTGTGACATCCTCCAGTTAGTTTAGCATAGAGTGCATAAAGTGTTGTAATAACCAAAGCACAAACATGTATATAGGTTTAGAATAAGAAGTGCAGACTTTGAATACGAGGTGCTGTTATGAGCACTGAATGGGCTATTTGCATTTGTTTCTCCTGTACCTGAAAGGCTGTTTTCTTCATAGGTAAAATGTTTTCCTGTGCCCTGTCCTTCACCTCCTCTTCCTCTTCTTCACTGTCAGTGTCAAACATATCATATCCACAGTCTCCATCTTAATGAACAAGTAGACGCACACGGGTCAGTTAGCTCTTCATCAATAACACACACATCACATTCACAGTTTATGTTAGGGTATTCATTAGTACTAGTAAGTTTAGTTATGGTTTGATATGGCTTGACTTTGTTGGCATGAAATGGTGATGTACATCCACTTTAAATGGTTCTGAAATTAGAAAACCAATGGGATTTTTGAAAGATGCTAACAAAATGGAGGAAGACTGACAAATGGATAAATTCATAGCAAAAAAGAGACACCCACTGATAGCCCCGCCCCAAAGGACTGATAGCCCCGCCCCAAAAGACT
>CAIGQV010013637.1:12601-25864 GCA_903798115.1 Danio jaintianensis
TGTAAGCACACTTGGCAATAAAACCGATTCTGATTCTGATTCTGATGAAATTCTTGGTTTTCACAATATATTTTGAGCCTTTGTGAATATTAATGAGCTCTGAAATGACACTCTGCAACTAGTGTCAGTGCCTTTTTAATCTAAAGTGGTAGAAAGGTTTATTCTATCTTTAATGAGTAAGTTAATTAATGTAGAAATCCTGCACACTAAGTGAGAATTCTAAATGAGCATCCTAATGAAAAACTCACATTGGCCAAGTAGTCTCTCTCCCAGGAACGACTGTAGCCCCAGTCCACTCTCTCCCCGCTCAGAGCTGAAAAAGCAGCTACTTTTGCCCTCACCTCAGCCATGTCAGACGGGGGGATGTTTTTGATCAGCTGCCTTGCCCACCATCTAAAAGAGAAGCAGTGGAAGCATGAGAAAAAGGCTAAAATATATTAAAAAAAACACTGAAAATGAAGTGATGCTAATACCGGCGGTACAGGTGTTGTGTAATTCTGTGGAACTGCGCCAGGGCTGCAGGTGGTGTCGGCCACTCCACACTCTTCCCATAGTCTGCCATGTTACGAACGTTAGTAAAACGTCTCTCCACTTCCCAGAAGTGAGCCTTCACTTTGTAGCATTTATAATATCCCATTATAGTATAAATTGCTCTTATTTTTCGACATCGCATACGTGCTAACGCACCTCGCCAAACCTGCGGAAAAACAGACATACAAGTTGAATAAATCATGTTATCCTTCTTGAAATCTCAATGTTTTTACAAATGTCTTGTAACAATTGTTCAATTGGGCTACAACTTATGGGGTCAACAGTCTGTCCATGTAATCTTCCCACATCCATTTGCTGAAGTGAACTGCACTTCAAAATGACAGCAGGTTGGGAAACACAGATGAGTCCATCTCCTTAAGCACTTCCCCACAAAGGAATTACTGCTGCCATTTTGAATTCCATCCATCCACTTCATCAACTGTATGAGGAAAGTTTACATAAATAGAAGGATGAATGAATGAATGAATGAACGAATAAATGAATGAATGAGTGAGTTAATGAGGGAATGAGTGGGATTGTGAATGAGTGAGGTACTAAGCAAGGGAGTAAGTAAGTGAGTGTGCAAATGAAAGACTAAACATGCAAGTAACTGAGGGAGTCAGCAAGTCAGATTGTGAATGAATGAATCAGTGAAGATCAAGAGTTGAAGAGGAAATGAGTGGGAATGTGAATGAGTGAGGGACTAAGCAGTGAGTGTACGAATGAAAGACTAAACAAGCGAGTAACTGAGAGAGTGAGGAAATCAGTGTGTGAGTGAATGAATGAATGAATGAATAAAATCAAGTGATTGAGAATGTGAATGATGGAGAAAGTAAGAGATCAAATGAGTGAGTAAGAGAAAGAGGGTCATGTACACAGATATATATCAGCTGCTGGGTGAGAGAGTGTATAAATGAGGAAGTAAGCAATTAAGTAAGGGAGTGAGAAAATCAGAGGGTGAATGAATGAGTAAATGAACGAACGAACGGGAGATCATGTGATTGAGAATGTGATTTAGGCAGTAAGTGATGATGTAAGTAAGTGGATGGCTGAGTTAGAGAGAGTGGGTGAGAGAGATTTAGAGAGCCAAGTGCACATTTACTGTAAATGTCGGGTGAGTGGGTGAGTGAGTGAGTGAGTGAGTGAGTGAGTGAGTGAGTGAGTGAGTGAGTGAGTGTACGAATAAGAGTAAGCGAGTGAGTAAATGATGGAGTGAGGAAGTCGGAGACTAAATGAATGAATGAATGAGAGATCAAGTGAGTGAGCATGTGAGTGAGTGAGTGAGTGAGTCATGTGCACAGATATATGTCAGCTGCTGGGTCGTCTCATCTGCTGTGCACTACAGAATTTCCCTGTTGAGTTTGGCTAAGTTGTTCTCCAGTTTAAGTCAGGCAGCACTAAGTGGGGCAGCAGTAAAATCAGGGCAAATCTCATTGCAGATAAATAATTAAATGCAACAAGAATAATTCACCATCCTAATCCTTATCACAATAACAGTTATTAGAGTCACATACAGCCTACACACCGGATGAATGAGTGGGAAAACCTAGAAATAATGAGCAGAACATTCTATATCCCTATCCTCATGTATTAAAGCCCACTCTAATCATTCAAAGCCGAATGTGTATCATAATAAGATAAATATTGGTTTAAAGGTGTTGTATGTAAGTTTTTGACTCTTAAACCACAAAATACCATAATACGTTTGCAGATATTTAAGAAACATGCCAAGTGAACATACAGTATTTGTTTATCTGATAAACATTTCTACAGTAAATTATTCTCCTTTGAAAAAGTGAATTCCGTGTCAGAATATCTGTCTTTGTTTTGGTCTGTGTAACTCCGCCCACTGCCAGTTTACACAATTATATTTCAGAATTCCAGGTTGCCTTGGCAGAAAACAGCGAATTTTATTTCAGTCATGAAGGCTGCCTTAACATATGCTGGTGCAGCCAAAAGCATGACCTCCGTAGGACAGTATCAGCCTTCAAAATAAGACGCAGATTCAGAATTATAAAAATCCACAAGATGACTTTTAATTTGTCAATAAAAATATTACAAATGTAAACATTAGCTAAGCAGCTTACAGTGTTAGGCTCGATTTTCAGGCTCCTGTTGGTGTTGTCAATCTGGCAACCTGCGTGTCCCCCGAAGGAGGAGGTCCGGGTGAAAAAAAAAACTATCCAATATTTCGAATTTGGACCGCAATACCTACTTCAACCACTAACTGTCAATCCTACATACTACACCTTTAAGATGTTCTTATAAACATTGTTACAAATAGATTTCTTTTTTATACTATGTATTCCCTAAAAATTATATTAAAACATGTAGATGAGAATGTAAATATAAATTTACGCTCTGCAAAGTCAAAACTCTGTTTGCATCATATTATATAGACCAACTGAAGTAAAAGTACATAGAGATCTGCTGTCTAGGTGTTGTGATCCCACTCCACATTCTTGTCACCTCTAAACACGCAATAAAAAATGTCAGCAAGACTTTTTACAGGATTCTGTAAGACAGCTATAGAGAGCAAGAAAACAATGAAATGAAACAAGAGAAAGACAGAAGGCAGAAGTGGTACAGTCTTAGTGACAACCAAAAAACAACACTGACAGACAGAGACCTGAAGTGCCCCAGAAAACTGACAGACAGATAAAGAGAAGTCCAAAGAGTGTCTGTCACCTTCTGTAAGAACAGCACTAATATGGGGATGAGCGCGGCTCTCTCTTGCTCCAGGGTGAAGAGTGTGCGAGGGGTTCTGACGAAAAGCTTATTGAGGCCGTACGCGACATCATCCTCAAAACCATGTTGGTTCACTATGGCCTCCACAGCCTCCTGATCAGTGCTCATCAGGTGATTGGGCCATGTGTACTCACAGGTCATCTTGTACCTGAGAATGAAGATGTCATATTGCACTATGAAAGAATTACTAAAACCATTTATTTGCATCTTATGAAATTACAGATGCCTAGAGATTATGATGCATTTCACACATTTGACAAGACTGTTTAGTGAATTTAGTGAATGTTTATGGCACTAGTAATTCAATAAATGTATTTTTATTTTATTTGTATAAATCTGTTATGTTTGAGAGTGGGAACGGAGGTAAAGTTCCAAATGCAGTTTATTATGAAAAAGGATGGTCAAACAGACAGGACTGAATTTGACTGACTGAGGTGCTTTTGATTGGCTGCAGGTTCTGTGTGATCAGAGTCCAGTTCATGTGAATCAGGTGTGAGGTGCAAAGCGTTGTGGTACATGCAGTCTAGGTGAGTGGCAGATGTGAGGTGTAGATTGCTCTCTAGTGTGTCTGGTGGGCAATCTAGCTGTTGTCTGTGACAAAAACTAGATCAATCCACCCACTAAACCAGCACTAAATCAAAATGAACCCAAATAAACTATGCATCTAAAGCAGTGGTCATCAACCAGTTAAAAAAAAACAAAAAACGGGTGTTTCCCAGTGATGGGTTGCAGCTGGAAGGGCATCCGCTGCGTAAAACATGTGCTGGATAAGTTGGCTGTTCATTCCGCTGTGGTGACCCCAGATTAATAAAGGGACTAAGCCGAAAAAAAATGAATGAATGAATGAATGAAAAGTTTTAAGCATCTTAGTCATTGTATCTGGAGTATCAGGTGCAGCCTACATGTTGGGGGCATCTGAATATTGTACATTGCAATCAAAAAAGGGTGAAAAGCACAAGCCTCTAAAGACTTTTTTGAATGAATAATAATGTGTATGCAACATATCTCACCTCTGCAGAAAGCGTGCATAAGGCTGTCGGTAGGCAAATCCAGCTCGACGCACACGGACATTCTCCAGCAGTCCTAGATACGCCACTTGGTGCTGACAGCGTCCATCATCAAACAGCAGGGGAGACTTCACCTCATTTGGCTTTATACAGCGCACATAGTAAGGCTCCTGTTTAAACAATTTCATCTCATTTCATTTGCAGGAATTGCAGCTTGATGCAATATATGGTTTGAATTCATTAGCTGGGCTAAAAATAACAGACACTCAGAGAGCAATAATAGAAAGTATCATTAGGTAAATACTATACGGTTTGCAGTGTGAAAAGACAAGAATGAATCAATAAAACTTTTCCTCTGTGACCTTCATTCTTGGAAACCAAAAGCTCACTTCATCAAGACTGAGCCGTGGTGCAGTGATTACGTCAATTCCTAGAACTCTGTGTTTTCCACATCATTTGAGAGCAACACCATTGCCTTTTTCTGCCTAATGAACTTTCACAACACAGCCTTCTCATGCCAACCATCTGTTTGTTTGTTTTTTTTTGTTTTTTTTTGTGTTTTTTTTTGCTTTTCAGTCCATTCCTTCATCCATCTATTTCACCATCCATCCATCTATTTGTCCATCTACCAGTCCGCCTGTCCATCCATTATTTATTCATTACTTCATCATTCGGTTTGTTTGTTTGTTTGATTGCCTATCCATTTATCTGTCCATCATCCATCTATTTGTCCATCCACCCATCCATCCATCCATCATCATATATTTGTCCATCCATCCATCCATCCATCCATCCATCCATCCATCCATCCATCCATCCATCCATCCATCCATCTATCCAGCATACATCCATCCATCCATCATGTATTTGTCCATCCATCCATCCAAGTATATATCTGTCTGTCCATCCATCAATCTTCTGTCTATCTGTTCATTGTTTTATTGCATGTCTATTTGTCTGTCCAGCCCATCTACCCCATAATTGTCCTTCCATCTATCCATTCATCATATAGCCATCCATCCATCCATCCATCCATCCATCCATTTATTTGTAAATATATTCATTATCCATCTGTCTGTTCCAATGTACATAATCAAAACCTTGGTAAAAAAAAAATGAGTTAAAAGACTAAATCAAACTGACTACACTTACCACAACAATAATTTTAAGGTTTGTGTCACAGCAAGGTAACAACTACACTTATTTTTTTATTCCATTTTTTTTTCACAGAGCAGACAGCATATGAAAACAGATTGGACAGGGTGAGCGGTCAGATGAGGTACAGGTGTCCCCACAGGACCAGAGGGAGGCCAGCCAGTCTTTTACTGTGACCTAAAAAAGCAGAAGCTGCCCTGGATGCAGACCCATTTTGCCCACACAAACACACGTGTACACGCACACACGTGCAGCCTAGCAGACACAGAAACCTTCATGGATGCACTGGGTCATCCTAAAATAACAGCACCAAATGTCACAGTTTCTTTAACAGGATATGAGAGGAGAGGAGAAAAGAGGAGAGAGGAGAAGAGAGGAGAGCTGCTCATGGCTCCAAACTAAAGCAGGATTTAGCAGGTTCCACTGCTGTTAACTGCTTTATCAAATACAGACAGTCTCCATTAGAGAGATTACATTTTTCAACACGTCTACATAAGAGATTACCTGAGCTATTCTGAGAGACCCCCATTTCATCTTTCCACAGCAAAGAGTATTAAAAAGCCTAGATTAAATTCATGCTTAATTTGACAGAAAACATATGCTCTTGAAGACATAATGTACTGTACTAGAATGGCTCTTTCTACACCAATGGGTCAGATTTTAAAACCACAAATACAACAAGATAAGCTGGCCTGGAAACTGTGCACAAATCCTTAAATAAGGATGAAAAATGATTGACATGGATTACGATAAAAAGATGAATGGAAAGGTTAAGCGGCAGCTAAACATGCATTATATACTGTAGCAATGATCGAACCAAGTTACATTTATTTAAAATAAGGACATCTTTCCGAGCCTTATACACGGTAAAAAATGCTGGGTTCCACACACTTGATTTGTGTTGAGACAACATGAAGAAATTAAGTAAACGTATTCATTTTTACAAGTTTAGGTGGATTGAACTTCATTAAGTGGCTCTAATAAAGTAGTTTGAACAAACAGCAAATGTCATTTTTGAGTGTATATCAGTAAAAGGTATAAGTAAATGAAATTAGTTTGGAGAAAATCTTCAGCAGCATTTGTTGGTTTGACATTTGATTCAATGCAATGATATTTATACATATATATATAAGTGTACTGTAAGAGTCCAAATGTTTTTTGGAAGCCAGTGCATGACATTTACAGCAGCCATTTCTTACCTTACAAGCCAGTTTGTCAACTAGAGCAATAATAGAGTTTTTGAAGAGTGTAGCGGCTGTCAGAGGCCGTTTGGTCACCTCTGTAATACTCATTTTCCCATCAGGCCACATTTCTTTGAGGACGGGGTCAGAACTAGAAGAAAAGGTTAAAAAAAAACAACTTATAAACACTTGAACAAAATAAGAAGTAAGAACCAGCAAGTGAAAAAAAGTTTTCTTGAAAAAAAAACAAACACAACTGAAATATTAAGAGGAACAAAAGAAAAAAACACAAGTGCCCTACTTTTTTTAGCAAGTCTTTGAATACACAGTCTTAAAGGGATAGTTCTCCCAAAAGTGAAACTTTACTCAACATTTATTCACCCTAAAAGGGATAGCTCACCCAAAAATAAAAATGTACTCCTTATTTATTCACATAAGTTCCAAAGCTTTATTAGTTTCTTTATGCTGTTGAACACTAAATAAGATATTCTGAAGAAAGCTGACTTCAATAGTAGAAAAAAAACAAGTACTATAGAAGTCACTGGCTACAGTTTCCAGCTTTCGTCATAATATGTTTGTGTTCAACAGAGGAAATAAACTCAAATAGGTTTGGAAGCGGAGGCTGAATAAATAATTACAGAATTTTCTGAACGATTGCTTTGACATATTATGTAAAAAACAATGGTTCAACAAAAAATGAAAGGTTTATTATCATTATAAATGATCAAGAGTGTGATTATTGATTCATACACACCTGTTTATGTCAAACATGTGAAATGGATGTTCAGTTAAAGTAAGTTAAAGTTCAACCATAAATTAAAATTCTCTAATCAATTGCTCATTCTTCACTTCTCTTTTTTAGTTTAACACAAACTATAAATAATCTTTACTGACAATTTCTATAAATGTCAGTGGCTACTGGTTTCCAACATTCTTCAAAAAATCTTCTATTGATTTTAACAGAAAAAATAAGCAAATAAAGATTGGAAACCACCTGAGCATGAGTAAATAGTACATTTTCTTTTTTTTGTTGTACTTTAAGTATATTTGTCACATAAATGGCATTAGATGTGTTTCAAATACACTGTACATCCCATCCCATAATGTTATTTCTTATCCTTATAGGTTGTGTAAGACATGATGATGAATAACTGACAACAGGATGTTCTCTTTTGGAAATATTGATTATTTCGTTGAAAGAAAGGTTTAAACCGCTACCTGTTGTACATCAGCCGCTTGAAATCTTGAAAAAGCGGGTCCTTGTTCTTATCAAGAAAACCATCAACTGAGTACCTGAGAGGAAAGCGAAAGGAGAGAAATTAGTACAAGGCTTGAGATAGACAAGGAAATTGCATTAATTGACTGACTCAGAGGCTGAAGCACTCAGTGAACAGTCCTTCATCTATGACTCAGTTCACATAAGCACAGATGACTCACACCACAGGCAGGTAAACCAACACCTGGACCATTATCTTAACAGCGTGACACGAACAAAATGTTTCAGACGGCTATTTCAGCGAAGCGGGTTATTAAAAGATTGTTTAAAAAGATTCATTCACTCTGGCCTTTTTGACATTTGTATACAGTCGTGGCCAAAAGTTTTGAGAATTACATAAATATTGGAAATTGGAAAAGTTGCTGCTTAAGTTTTTATAATAGCAATTTGCATATACTCCAGAATGTTATGAAGAGTGATCAGATGAATTGCATAGTCCTTCTTTGCCATGAAAATTAACCTAATCCTGAAAAAAACTTTCCACTGCATTTCATTGCTGTCATTAAAGGACCTGCTGAGATCATTTCAGTAATCGTCTTGTTAACTCAGGTGAAAATGTTGACAAGCACAAGGCTGGAGATCATTATGTCAGGCTGATTGGGTTAGAATGGCAGACTTGACATGTTAAAAGGAGGGTGATGCTTGAAATCATTGTTCTTCCATTGTTAATCATGGTGACCTGCAAAGAATCGCGTGCAGCCATCATTTCGTTGCATAAAAATGGCTTCACAGGCAAGGATATTGTGACTACTAAGATTGCACCTAAATCAACAATGTGTAGGATCATCAAGAACTTCAAGGAAAGAGAAATTCTTGTTAAGAAGGCTTCAGGGCATCCAAGAAAGTCCAGCAAGCGCCAGGATCGTCTCCTAAAGAGGATTCAGCTGTGGGATCGGAGTGTCACCAGTGCAGAGCTTGCTCAGGAATGGCAGCAGGCAGGTGTGAGCGCATCTGCACGCACAGTGAGGCAAAGACTTTTGGAAGATGGCCTGGTGTCAAGAAGGGCAGCAAAGAAGCCACTTCTCTCCAAAAAAAACATCAGGGACAGATTGATCTTCTGCAAAACGTATGGCGAATGGACTGCTGAGGACTCCAAGGGAGTGGGCTCACTCACAATTTTGCCCAAAAACACAGCCATGAATAAAGAATGGTACCAAAACACCCTCCAACAGCAACTTCTTCCAACAATCCAACAACAGTTTGATGAAGAACAATGCATTTTCCAGCACGATGGAGAACCGTGCCATAAGGCAAAAGTGATATCTAAGTGGCTCGGGGACCAAAATGTTGAAATTTTGGGTCCATGGCCTGGAAACTCCCCAGACCTTAATCCCATTGAGAACGTGTGGTCAATCCTCAAGAGGTGGATGGACAAACAAAAACCCACTAATTCTGACAAACTCCAAGAAGTGATTATGAAAGAATGGGTTGCTATCAGTTAGGATTTGGCCCAGAAGTTGATTGAGAGCATGCCCAGTCGAACTGCAGAGGTCCTGAAAAAGAAGGGCCAACACTGCAAATACTGACTCTTTGCATAAATGTCATGTAATTGTCGATAAAAGCCTTTGAAACGTATGAAGTGCTTGTAATTATATTTCAGTACATCACAGAAACAACTGAAACAAACATATAAAAGCAGTTTAGCAGCAAACTTTGTGAAAACTAATATTTGTGTCATTCTCAAAACTTTTGGCCACGACTGTAGACACAAGAGAAGACATAGGACAGGATGTGATGTGGAGGGTTGAGCAGGATGTGACACGATTTCATTTTATGCCAGTCTGATTCAAATGCCATCTCTACGTAGATGTGACACTGGATTTAATACCATTTTCTCTATATATGGGGCAGTACTGTTATATAGGGCAATTGGGAATGCGCTAAGCACTGTGCATATGCTAACCTCTTGGCTTATGTGATAAGACGTTTGGAGCAAATAACTTTTTTATGAAAAAGTAGAGGAGTAAAATTATGGCTACAAAGGAAATACAGTGTTACAGTATGATACAGAATGATGCTAATATTTTGTATCTGTTGGTATAGACAACACCTTTCAAAAGTTTGGGGTTGTTGAGATTAAATGTTTTTTGGAGTTAATTATTTTAGACTTGGCTTCATTTAATTGATGAATATACAGTAGAAACATTATAATATTATGAAACATTTTTACAATTTAAAATAACACATTGACCATTTTTATTAAATGTAGTTTATGTCTGTGATGGTAAAGTTGAATTTTCAGGATCATCACTTCAGTCCATAGTGTCACATGATCCGAAATAATATTTTGTGAAACATTTAGGGTTATTTTTCGATGAATATAATGATCAAACAGAGCAGAAGAAAGAAACAAAAATAGATTTTGGAACTAGTGGCGGGAAAGTAAATTATGAATTTTTCTTTTTTGTGAATTGTCTCTTTAAGATTTATTTCAAAAGATCTAAAGATTTCTTTTAAAGTGTACTGAGTTATTTTGAGTTTATTAATGTACTGTTATTGTATTTTTTGTTTAACTATTCAGTTTGAAAAAATTACACCTTTGTCTTAACCTGTATGACATTTTTTTTAAATAATAAAAAAATCTAACAAGAACTGACATGAACATTTATAAACTTGGACAACAAAACCAGTCAGAATAAATTGATATATTGAATAAACTGATATACATATACACTATATAAATTCATACATATGGATAAATCAGCTTTCCATTGATGTACAATATGTTTTTTAATGACTGGACAATATTTGGCCAAAATATGACTACTTGAAAATTTGTAATCTGAGGGTTCAAAAAAAATCTAAATACGGAGAAAATCACATTTAAAGCTGTCTAAAGCAATGAATATTACCAATCAACAAGTTTTGATATAATTACAGTAGGAAATTTACAAATATCTTTATACAAATACAGGATCTTTACTTAATATTCTAATGATATTTGGCATTAACAAATTTAAATAAATCACATTAACAAAGGATAAAAGCCATAAAAAATACTATAAAAACCCATAAAAAATAATCATTGTTAGTTCATGTTACATAACTAATGTTAACGAATGAAACCTCTAAATCTAAAAAATCTCTCTGACCCCAAACTTCACCATGAATACCAAGAATGCCACACCGACAATCCTAAATGCAACTGAATATGCCAAGAAAGCTCTAACAGCAAACAAAAGAATTAGCTATTCGCTGTAATTTGTTGGTTACATAAAGTGTGATGCTTGAGAGGAAGTACTGCATGTGCTGGCCAGGTACAAAATCACAGCAGCCCTGAATCCATGCAGCTTTGTGGACCGGATTAGCAACACAGATGTGCCACACCAACAGTCTAACCCACGCACACAGACACGTGTTCTTTCCCTCAAGTAGAAACAACATGCAAGCGCATATAAATTTGCTTACACATTTGCCAAAGACCTGCACATTTATTCGCACACACACATAGTCAAACATGTGCAAGGACACATGGCTGTGGAATAGCTACATCACTGGGGTAAAAGCAGTTCTGGGAGGACAGATGCTGCCCTGTGGCCCTTTCTGCAGTAAATCGGGCCAATTCCAGAAAACAGGGTGAGAGTCAGGGTAAAACCGCAAGCTTCTGAGGGAACAATCTGTGCTTGTAACATACAAAGCAAACCAAAGAGTTAGAATTCTCAAAAGTCACAGTGCTATAGAGGAAGTTTGTTTGATGGAAGCTAAATAGCTAACAGTGCTTTCAAAATGCATCTGCTGCTTTTTCGGCGTCTGTATTGTAACGTATGATGCTGCTTATTATGAAGTGTGAAATGGTCATGTGATTAATGTGAGATGAGTTTGTGGAAAGGACAGGAGAGAAAAAAGCAAGCATGCAATAGAATAAGTAGCTCACTTATTAATGCTAAATACAGTCAAGAAGAAATTTACTACTGTTTCAAACAAGCTACAAATGGTGTAATGAATAAATCATCTGTACATATCTGAACACCCAATCAACAAGTGAGGAGGAACCTCAAAGTCATTTTTTATTGATAATCCACTAAGCTTGGATGTATGTCACAATATGGAACATCTAACACTACTTCTGTTTCAGGGCAACTTTAATAACATTTAAAGCAGTTTAACAAGAATTCTGTAGTAAAACAGTATTACAGTCTTAAACAGTACATTATCGTCACATGACCTCATCACATTGGATGTAACTGGAATCCAGTTATCATGTAAGCACTTCTTAAATAATCTTAACAAAGTGAAACATCTTTTGTTCTAAGATTTTTTTATTTTTTTATTGTTCATACAATTAAAGTCACTGAGGTCCAGTACTGTTTTGAACTCCACTAACATTCACTGCAAATGGCTGCCAGATTTATTGTGAATTTTTGTCAGTTAACGACTTTCTCAGTCTTGCTACAACTTTTATTTATCCTATGCACTGTAAAAAGCGATTGGTTGATTTTACTTAAAAAAAGAGAGTGAACTCATTGCCTTATAACTATTAAGTAAACAAACTATGTGTATTATTAAAAAAAGTTAAGTCAATGGGTTTACTGACTTTTTTAAAAAGTAAAATCAACGTGTTGCTTCTAAGGCAACGAGTTTACTCTCTTTTTTAACGTAAAATAAATAACTAATCGCTTTTTACAGTGTGCAACAAAGACCTTTTTTTTGTGGTATTTAAATATATTTAGATGTTTGTTTGTTTTTTGCATGTATTAACAAAACGAACAAACTAAGCCAGACATTATGCTTTTGAAAGTGACTGCATGTGGTCTTACATTGTCTGACAACAGAAACAAAATGTACATATTTTACATTCACAATAAATTTGGCTGTATTAGAATAGGAATGGGCTGTATAAATATAAAAGAATTGCAAAGGGCTGATAAAAAGGTATGCAATTAGCTACTTTCGTTTACAGCATTTGGCAATGCTGAAAGGCTGAAACATTCTTCAAAATATATTCTGTGTAAAAGGCAGAAGAAAAAAGGTTTATCATTGCAACTGGATATCATTGCAACAATACTCATTGTACTGTGCTGCAGAAATAGTACATTATGCTAATATGCTATTCCCAACACAGCCAAGAAACAGACTGCATAAAAGGAGAGAGGCAGCGGAAGTAGAGGAGAAAAGCAGGAAGGGACAGAGAGAGAGAGAGAGAGTGAGGGAAATAGGTCATGGTTTCAGGGTGGTTTGATGAGGGGTCTGGTCAGGGTGTATATTTAGTGAGACCTTCCTCCATCAATGACACGGCTGAGCCTGAGGGATCTCACAGATTTGAGTTTAAAAGTGTGACTGAGGGCTGACATGCCATTTTTTGACAGTCTTCATCCTAAGGGGAGAGAGAGAGAGAGAGAGAGAGAGAGAGAGAGAGAGAGAGAGA
>CAIGQV010013656.1:0-10514 GCA_903798115.1 Danio jaintianensis
TTTTTTTTTTTTTTTTCGGAAGTAATTTTGTGAGCGGGGTTAGATTTCCCAGTAGAAATCATCAGCTTGGAGGAAATGATTTAGTCTCCGTAAGTGGCAGACAGCATCCTGATCTCAGTGCTCTGGCTCCAGTCTCAGAACAGCTCCTGCATGCTCTGCAGTCTCTCAGATCAGGACTACATAAACACTTCTTTAAGAGGCCAGACATAATCCTTGTGTGGCCTTTCAATTCTTTTTTAGCTTGTGAACAATGTTTCAGAAATTTTTTGAGGAGGAAAGAAACTAGAAAGACGAAGAGTAAAAGAGAAAATATTACGATAAGTGATAACACCATATAAACTGTAGTAATGTGATTTAATGTAATGTAATGTGTGTATTTATATAGGCCATACACCCAAATACGCGCTTCACAATCATGAGGGGGGAGGGGGTCTCTCCACTCCACCACCAGTGTGCAGCATCCACTTGAATGATGCGATGGCAGCCACAGGACAACGGCGCCAATGCGCTCACCACACACTAGCTATTGGTGGAGTGAAGAGAGTAATAGTGGATAATGGACTCCCTTAATCTGGTAACAGTTTCATAATGCCATGATCATGCATATTTTTTTACAAATCACAGGTGTGTCTGAAAATGCATACTGTCCTACTATATAGTATGTGAAAAACATGTCAGCTGAGTAGTATGCCCGAATTCATTGCCTTCAAAAAACAGTTGGCGAGAAGTATCCAGATGGTCTACAACTTCCGGCTAGATTTGGAAATGTGCATCCAACTGACATTTTACTATTCATTCACCTATGTTCTTAATGTAGCAACACTCACTAGTTTCTGATTACTCTTTCAGAATGTCACATTCATCCATCCATCCATCCATCATTATTTAGTTACTGCCAGCAAGTGTATTAAAACATTTAACGTGCATTTTAACAAGTGTTTTGTTTTTATATACACTGTTAAAAAAAATCTGTTAAATTTACGGAAAAATACCGGCAGCTGTGGTTGCCAGGATTTTTCTGTAAAAAATACGGAAGTTTTATAGAACTGTTTAAATTTACGGAAAATAACCGTATTTAATTAACTGATACAATGTTCAGTTCACAAAAATGTAGCTTTGTTCACAAAAACGTAAAGTCATTAAATGCATTAACGTGTTCATAAGATTGCAATCAGCAAACAGATTTTCACTGCATCAGTAACTACACAGTTACATTTAAACAAAAGAAGATGCAGCATAACATCAGATGCTCTTAGTTCATCTTAGACTTGAACACAGATGCTACTATCCTGCACAATGGTGACACAAAAAAGGTTTTACAGTATTTTGCAGTTTTTTTTCTTGATTTTACGGAAAAATACCGGCAGCTGTGGTTGCCAGTAATCTACTGTTTTTAACATTTTACGGTCGGAATTTCAATTTACGGAATATTCCTGTTAAAAATACATTCCACAGTGTGAATTTTTCATCTAACACATTCAACCCCTTAAATCCCAGAGCAAAATCCTCACTAGTGTCCTCACTACAGAGGGTTGAACACTAAGGCAGTGATGAAGTTAATGACATAATTGTCTAACTAAATGAAGATTGTTAATGATTGATGAACAACTGTTAACAAGCAGAATTACCAAAGTAAAGAAAAACAAGACCAAATAATACAAATTACAGCCAAAACCAAAGATGAAATCAACTGAAAATAAAACTCTAACAAAAATAAATTACACAATAAAAAAGCTTCACTTATTACTGACCTTTGACTTTATTTCTGTCACATAAACAAAAGCTCTTAATGAAATTTTTGTTGTTCATTTGAAATCACCATGATGGAGGTCAGAGTCTGCTTTAGTTGGGCTCTTCAACTTCTTATTTTAACACTAGTTTTATTTGGTTGCTGTAATTAATTGTGTTAATCACATTATTTGTACAGCATTTAAAGCCAAAAGAAAATCTAAGAACAAATCTGATGAGATTAACTATGACATCAGAACCACCCTCACCTGTTTGTGTACTTATTAAACATATGGTTAGTTATGTATGAGGAATTAATAATATACATACATAATACCACTGGAGCTGCAACAATTAAAGACTGTTTAACAAGCCTAAATACACCATTCACAATGAAAATGTTTGATCTACGGCAGAACATAAAAACACACAGACATCAACAATTAGTCTTTGAATCTCAACATTGGTGACAATCAAAAAATAAAAATAAAACAAAAATCAACCCAGAACAATACAAAGCAATCTACTGAAATATTACCCCCCCAGAACAACATAAAATAAAGGCAAAGAAAGAAACAGTAAGAACTTTAAGCTGCATAATTTATTCATGCTGCAATGCATGCTGGGAGTTTTGTACTACGCTGGCATCACACAATTGCGGCATCAATAAATTATGCAGATTTTCTTTCTTTTTAGCAACCATGGTTGAGGTTCATATCTTGATTCTTGATGTCTGTGTGTCTTAAAAAGAATGCTGGAGCTCTCACCGTTTTGTGCATGAAATTCTAGTTATTAACTAGGAGTTTTTGTTAATTCCTCCATAATTGTTTGTTTACCGGTTATGGGAAGCTGCGGTATTGACCCAAATAACATCACATGAAAAAAAACAAATAATTGCATTTATTTATAATATATATATATTTTTTGTATTATAGTTAAGTACATAAAGCTTCTCATTGCTATTCTTGTCATAACTGATGAGTTTCAGAAACAGTTATAACAACCAGAGAAACATTCAAATAAATGAGTAACGGATCAAGAGCCCAACTAAAGCAGCCTCTGATCTCCACGATGGTGAGGTCAAATGAAAGATTTTCAATAAAACATATAAACCTCTCTTAATTATTAAATAATTTTACAGAAATGAAGTCAGACTGTAATCAGTGAAGCTGTTAATGCTGTTTGTGGAGTTGTTTAATCCTCTGTTTTAATTCAGTTGGTTTGCTGTGAGGCTGTTGCTGTATAGTTTTATTTCTTGTTCTTTCCTTGATCAGTGTCTGAATTTACTCATTTGTGGTCATTCACTCTGTCTAGTGGACTAAACTAATCAACTGATTTAGGGACTAGTGAATGAGAGTGTATGGTGAGATTTCAGACACTCTGATTACTTTCCCGAAAACAAAGGTTAGATCTGTTACAGTTATTTTCCGTATTTTGTACAGAAATGAATTGTAGATTGTACAGACTTTTACTGTTAAAATTATGGACATTTTTTACAGTGAAGTGAAGTGAAGTGTAGTGTGGCCAAGTATGGTGTCCCATACTTGGAATTTGTGCTCTGCATTTAACCCATCCAAGTGCACACACACAGTTAGTGAACACACACCCGGAGCAGTGGGCAGCCATGCTGCGGCGCCCGGGGAGCAGTGCCTTGCTCAAGGGACTCACCTCAGTCGTGGTATTGAGGGTGGTGGAGAGTGCTGGTCATTCACTCCCCCCTCCCCCAATTCCCGCTGGTACCGAGTATCGAACCAGCAACCTTCGGATCACGAGTCCAACACTCTAACCACCAGGCCACGACTGCCCCCACGACTGTAGCCAAGAGTTGGATTTTGTTTGTGATATTCAACTGCAACTATTTTTTACCATGTTGATAACTGATAAAATTCTTATATTTGATGGTCTGCTTTAGAGATCATGTTACTATAACTACAACTACAGTACATGTCAGTATCATAATTGGATACTGCTGACTATAAGTAACTTGTCAGCTTCTACCAACTTCTAAATTCTTCTAACCCAATCCTATCTACTAATACTCTAATTAGAGTTAAATGATGAGGTTCCAAGGTTGCTTATAGTTGACAAAATGTATAAATAAAGTGTAATCAAAATATTACAGCACTTTAATGCAAAAATAGATTTTGATCGTTGTGCCACAATCATTAGAGAAATAAACTGTATATGTCAAAAGCTAAACGACTCTATTCTGGAAGTCATTCTTTAGTAATTTTTTTTTATAGCTCCGTCTATGTCCACCGATGATTTTGGAACATTCATTGACAATGAGAAGTGTTTGTTTGGGCTCTGGCACGTACACGTCTTTCGCTAATTTAGCAGATTTTATCCAGCTGATTTTGATGTCTGAGCAGATTCACATAGAGTGTTTGGCTGCTAGAATGTCCTATGGGACACGGTCCAGTCTAAGTGTTGTTTTGTGTCCAATTAAGATGTGGGTGGAGTTTACACGGGCTACAAGACATGTAAGACGTGCCATATCTGCATTCAGTGCCAAAACGTAAACACACTAAGACAGTTCTACATCACAAATCTCCTCTCAGCTGAATCGAGAGTAACGCAGCTCTACAAATCTCCCTCTGTGTCTTCGGTCTGAAGAGTTTGATCGACTGAATCTAATGTGGACATATGGAGGACGTGACTGTCCGATAGTTGCGGAAAACGAAACCATATTTTCACTTTCGGAAAAGCCCGACTGAACTGACAGAGTCATTTTCGACACCATCCCTCTCCCTTCCTGTCTACAGAGCTACAAAACAGAAACATGACTACAAGTTACATAGCTGAGGCATGTAAAATAGCTGGCCTCTACCTTGACGTGTACTGTACATGCTTGATCAGAAACACATGCGAGCCTGACATTTTATTTTGTCTTGGCAATTTGACACAAGCGCAGCTCACTCAAAATGCCACTGCCCTGTGTAAACACTGGAGATTACAGAGCTGAGGGTGGATAAATCATTAAAGCTCCTTCTTCATTAAAGTTTTCTCTCACTACTTTGTTAATATAAGGTGTTTCAGGTCTAAAGGAACCCTGCATTTAGTCCCTGCAACAGCATGTTTCATAGTGTTGTCAGTGTCACTATATTCATAATATAACATAGCATTTAATTACAATGCGTTTTATTAACACTGAACTGCCAGTCTTCTACTATATTATTAAATCCATGAAAGTCCCAGGTGCAGCACAATGATATGTTTTGCATTGTTGTTGTTATTATATTATGGATTTTATCATTGACTACACTGTAAATATTACTGGTTTGTCGTAACCCAACGTTGGGTCAAATATGGACAAACCCAACTGTTGGGTTAAAAAGTGTCATTTAAATGTAATTGAAAAAAAAGTATTCAAACATTGGTTTTGTCCATATCTGATCCATATTGGGTTACGAAAACCCAGCATTTTAGAGTGTACTCTTGAGAAAAATAAACTTAAAATTAATTGAACTAAAAAAAAGAATGTTAGTTGAACTCAAATCTTAAAAGTACTCGCAGATGATACATGAATAAAATAAACAGACAATTCATTGTACTTTAAAATGTAATACTTCCTAAATGTAAATGTTTAAAATGTAATACTGAAATGTATGACTATGGGCTCTATTTTAATGATCAAAGCGCAAAGTTCAAAGTGTATGGCGCAAAAGCACTAAGTGTGTGTCCAAATTCACTTTTGCAGTATTAAGGATTGAGAGAAACAGGCTGTGTGCCAAGTGCATGGTCTAAAAGTAATCTCCTTGTTCTCTTAATGAGTTATGGGTGTGTTTTGAGCACAATGTGCATTAAACCAATCAGAGTCTCATCTTCCATTCCCTTTAAGACTCAGTTGTGTCACGCCAAGGCGCATTCACTATTTATATGGCGGACTTTGTAAGCGGAAAAACTGAACACTTCACTACAGAACAAGCCTCTTCAATTTGGTCTCTTCCTTTTAATCATGGATTCAGGAAACGGTTGTAGACACACTCATAATTTAGTAATTCTGTTTGTTAAGCACAAAGATTTGTTACAAAAATATTTCTAAATTCAGTTCTAACTTCCAGCAAATGAAAAAATGAACAATAACAACAAAGTGTGGTAAAAAAAACAGCGAATTCGAATGTTATCAGTCGATTGAATGAGCGTTATCAGTGGTTTATCAGCTGATAGATATGGGCCAGTAGGGGCCTTCTGCGCCTACTGGTAGGCTCAGAAGGCTGTTATCAACCATGCACATGGTTAATCAGCTATATGAGATATCAAATATCTGCTCTTCTCGCGTAAATCCACCAGAGGCCGCTTCGATTGTCCTGCCCTCCTCCTTCCCTAAACCCATCCGTCAGTTTTTAAAAAAGCAATAAAAAACAAATAATTTATTTGTTCGGCTTTTGTCTTACCTGCTTTCTGAAACCGTTCTTCGTCAGACTCGAACCCCGTCATCGCTGTCAACTCCACACCACGTCACAAGTCTGCAGACGTACACGGTGAGCCACTGGCAGAAAAGCCATTCACATGGAGGTAAGCGTGTATACCGCCACTCAGCGTTCGTTTAAAAGACAAAATGCAGAATATGTCTATGCTGATTATTTATATTATTTATTAAATTATATTATTTCCCATTAATTGTATTTTATTAACGTCTACCCCTACCCCAACCCTAAACCCATTTGTCACAGTAATATAAAAACAGATCTGGATCTGAACTCTTCTCTATTAGTATAGCTGATAAATTATGTGGATGGTTGATAATGGCCTTCTGAGCCTACCAGTAGGCGCAGTAGGCCCCTACTGGCCCATATCTATCAGCTGATAAACCACTGATAACGCCCATTTAATCGACTGATAACATTCGAAGCGGGTGCAAAAACAACTAGTTATTTACCCAAAAAATGGAAATTATGTAAGCATTTACTCACCCTTCACTTATTCCAAACCTGTTTGACTTGCTTTCTTCTGTTAAACACAATTGAAATTATTTTGAAAAATGTTGGAAACCTGTAACCATTGACTACCATAGTATTTGTTTTTCCTATGGAAATCAATGTTAGTTTTTTTTTTTTTTTTCAAAATATCATCTTTAGTGTTCGACAAAATAAAGAAACTCATAAAAGTTAATAACCACTTGAGATAGCATTTATTTCAATTTCTAATTCATTAATAAATAATATCTACATTTCATATTTTAATAATAGTTCATCGTTATTTAAAAGGGTACAGTTATTTTTATGCATTGACTAACATTCTAAAGCAGATGTAAAATTGTTGCTGTGATTTTAACCATAATGTGTTTTTTTTTTATTGCATTCATATTTTCGGTACTGGGGTAACACTTCAGTATATGACAAGTATATCAGTATATATTAACTCCTTATTAACATGCATATTATTAAAATACTGGCCCTTCATTGGTATTTTAAAGCACATATTACACATGACCATTTTCTACACCTCTAATTCTACCCAATAAAAAGCTAATCATTACTTTACTAACTACTATTAATAAGCCTGAAATTAGGAATGTACTGAGGCAAAAGTCATAGTTAATGGTTTTGATAAAGTCTGTGTGAAATCAAAATGTACAATGTTTATTTTGCTAACATGTACAGTATACTTATAAACGTTTAAAATCTAGTATTTACGTCAGTTAATGTACTGTGAGCTAACAATTTCATTTCAATAAAGTTAACAAACTTTAATAAATGCTCTAAAAATGCAGTACTCACTGTTATATTAGCTAATACATTATCTAATACTTTAGAGAAGAATAAAACTTCTGCCTTCTCTAATACTTCAGAGAAGAATATAACTTCTGCCTGCAGGACAGTGGTGTGTAATGTCATGTGAATGGCCACTTGTGTATTCTGTGTCCAAAACAATAGCAGACCCCTTTCCCCCTGTCACCTGCCTTATAAGTATGGACCGGCTACTAGGAATGAATACACAAAGACTTGCTCTGTGCCTCACAGGAACAGGTGATTAGATATCGTCTTCCCTTACCGCCGACCCATCTGCACAAATAAACGCTCACAGGAAACGACCTGTCGCCCCAAAAACATGCAAGAATGATACTGGCCTGGAGGGAAAGGGACTGTGAATGGCTTGTATCTGGTAGAAGTTAAGGCTGACTCCTACTCGGACATAAGCTATTAATGGTGTTTCATTAAAATACTGCATAAAGTGCCAGCGGTGCAAGGGATACAAATAAAAATCATACTCAAGTAATAGTACAACTTCTTGCCAAAAAAAATGTAGTGCAAGAGTAAAAGTACCTGTTACTACCCAAAGTTTAAGTAAAAAGTAGCCCTTCTGAAAGTACTCAAGAGTAGTGAATAGTAGTAAAATTATTTCACCCTGCAAATTGAAAATGTATCTTACATCAGTGCCATTTTCTTTTAAGGGTGTCTTTAAGTGTAATTTAAATTATTTGCCATTCATGGAATATAAATTTAAAATGTGAGAATAAGTTAAATCAGCTGTAATTTCATGACATTTCTATATATGGATTATTCAATGTGGATTATTAGATTATCTGACATATTTCCATGAACCAATTCCTTTCGTGGTAAGTGACAATTTCTGTGATAATGGTACTAAATGCTGCTTTGATTACACTTTGCCTGTGCATATTTCATCTTCAGCTTTCCCTTTGTGGAATGAGAAAACAGACTATTTCAATTCATCTTTATTTCTATAGCACTTTTTAGAAGGTAGATTGCGCCAAAGCAGCTTAATGTAGATTAAGTTCTAGTAATTTAAAACTGCTTAAGTTCAGTTGTCACTGTTGAAGTTCAGTTAAGCTCCAGTCAGGGTAATGCAAATGTCACTCCACCAATGCACAGCTCCACTAGTCCCAGCCAGGCAAGCCAAAGGCAACAGTGGAAGTGAAGAAAAAAAAAACCTAGAGAGAAACCAGGCTCAATTGGGCACGACCATTGCTCTTCAGGCCAAACGCCTTGTGCAGAGCTGCAGTCTGGGCAGTCCTTTCCTCCCAAACTGTGAAAGGATGGCTGTTCCAGAGTTTAGTTGCCAGATATGAGAAGGATCTAAGGTTGATTTTGATATTGTAGGAATAACCAATTGTGCAGAATTAATTAAGCGTTGTGAACATGAGGGGCTGTAATACACCAGGAGGTTACTCAAATGCTGGGGAGCCAAGCCATTCAGGGCTTTCTAAGTAGTCAATAAGATTTTATAATTGATATGATGTTTAATAGGGAGCCAATGCAATGCTAAAAGAGCCAGAGTAATATGATCATATTTCTTAGTTTTAGAAAGCACTCTAGCAGCTGCATTTTGAACCAGATGAAATTTGTTAATTAGGCCTACAGGGCAACCGCCTGGTAACGCATTACAATAGTCTAACCGAGAGGTCATGAAAGCATGAATTATCTTTTCCGTATTAGACATTAATAGCATATGTTAAAGTTTGGCAAACATTTTTAAAATGAAAAAAAAAAAAAATGTTTTACAGATGCTTGAAATGTGGCTTTCAAATTACAGGTTGCTAACAAATATCACCCTCAAATTGTTTGACAGAAGATGAGCACTAAACTGAAAATCCATCAAGGGTTAGGCAGTAATCTAGGTTTTTGCATAAGAGGTTTTTGTGTCCAATAAGCAAGACCTCAGTTTTATTTGAATTTAGTAATAAAAAGTTGGATGCGTTCATCTATTGATCTTTTAGAACTAAAATCTTACTTAGAATCAATTTGGTAAACACTGAAATGGATTTGATTTAACTGGATTTTATATGTATTGTTTTATTTGGCTCTGATAGGATGTGTATGTGTATATACGTTTTATTGCATGTGTTTGTTGTTTATGTACCTGCCAATGGGACCATGGATGAAAATTAGCCATTGGCTAAATTCGGTACAATGCAAGAATTGGAAACATTTGCAATTTAAATTAAAACTGTGTCAAACAAAAAAACTTTCTAATTGTGCATGGTCCCTTAAAAAAAATGAAATAAATAAATATTTATTTTAGTATAAATAGCTCCAAAGAGGTTTAAAGTTATAACAGTATTTCATAAAGATTGACTCTTAGAAAAAAAAAAAAAAAGAAGTAGAAGTTAGCCTGACAGGTCATAATTTCTTTATGTGAAATAGTTTACGAGTCCATTTCAAGTTTTCATATCTGGCTGTAAATAAAAGTTTGTTTTCTGAAAGGATCCTTTATGCGCTTGCCGAATGAGCTAAAAAAATGTCAAAAGTAAGTATCTTGTGAATAAACACAAGTCTGCCTCACTACAACCAATCTTTAATGATTCTGTGTTTTAAGAAATATTTCAATGGAATTTTTATATTGAATGCATATTGTACACACTCGTTTTTCAAAATGATACCATAGAATCTATATATATATATATATATATATATATATATTTTTTTTTTTTTTTTTTTTTTTGGTTCCCTAAAGGACCTATTAGTGAATGAAAAGACTCCATGGAAGTTAAAGGTTCTTTGTGGAATCATTGAAATCAATGAAATAACTTTTATTTTAAAAGTGTTTGTGCAGTATTATGTTTGTTACTGTACATTTTACATGAAGCATCTTAATATTGGTTTATAAAATTCTGCATGTGTAATATAATTAGAGCAATCAGCAATGAATTCAGGAATGAAGAATTAAAGGCATTCATATAACTTTTTAAACCTTTTTTTGTACATAGCCATAACAATCTTGTTACATGGACATTATTGCTGGCCCATAAAATGGCTTAATTAGGGTAGAGAAAGAGAGAGAGAGAGAGAGAGAGAGAGAGAGAGAGAGAGAGAGAGAGA
>CAIGQV010013657.1:0-11127 GCA_903798115.1 Danio jaintianensis
ACACTCACACACAGACAGTAAACACAGATGCACATGTGCACACATTCACACACACACACACACACACACACACACATTATACACACATACACACAAACAAAAATGCACACACTAAGCACAAATGAACAAGTGAAGACACACTCACACACACACACATTAAACACAGGTGCACGCATGCGCGCACGCACACACACACACGTGAAGACACAGACATTAACACACACATACAAAAGACACTCACACACAGACATTAACACAGATGCACTTGTGCACACACATACAAACACACATGCACGCACACACACACAAGTCAAAACACACTCACACAGAGACATTAAACAGATGTACATGTGCGGACACACAAACACATTATACACACACAAATACATAAACACACACTGAACAGAAATGCACAAGTGAAGACACACTCTCACACACAGACATTAAACACACACAGTCCTCAGACCTTCTTGAAATCTCTGGAATCGGCTCCTCTGGTGAGAATGCAGTCATTCAGGAGAGAATCAGCCCTGAGAGGAAGGAAAGACGGAGAGAATGAGACGTACACACACACACTCAGATCAACACACAGAAAGGTCAGAGGTCAGACTCATACCTGCTGCTCGTATGTCTGTCTGTCTGCACGAGTGAAATACAGCAACATTTCACAGGTTAGAGATTATTCAATTTATATAAACCAACACAATACAATCTTTCATATTTTTGTAGGAATTACTATACAATGGATTATTACAATTGATAAAAGAAAAACAAAAATAGTAAAAAGGAGTTATTTACACAATATACACTCACCGGCCACTTTATTAGGTACACCTGTCCAACTGTTCGTTAATGCAAATTTCTAATCAGCCAATCACATGGCAGCAACTCAATGCATTTAGGCATGTAGACATGGTCAAGACGATCTGCTGCAGTTTAAAGCGAGCATCAGAATAAGGAAGAAAGGTGATTTAAGTGACTTTGAATGTGGCATGATTGTTGGTGCCAGACAGGCTGGTCTGAGTATTTCAGAAACTGCTGATCTACTGGGATTTTCATGCACAACCATCTCTAGGGTTTACAGAGAATGGTCTGAAAAAGACTACAATTCGCACAGGTTAACCAAAATTGGACAATAGAAGATTGGAAAAACGTTGCCTGGTCTGATGAGTCTCGATTTCTGCTGCGACATTCGGATGGTAGGGTCAGAATTTGGCGTTAACAACATGAGAGCATGGATCCATCCTGCCTTGTATCAATGGTTCAGGCTGGTGGTGGTGGTGTAATGGTGAGGGGGATATTTTCTTGGCGCACTTTGGGCCCATTAGTACCAATTGAGCATCGTGTCAACGCCACAGCCTACCTGAGTATTGTTGCTGACCATGTCCATCCCTTTATGACCACAGTGTACCCATCTTCTGATGGCTACTTCCAGCAGGATAATGCGCCATGTCATAAAGCGTGAATCATCTCAGACTGGTTTCTTGAACATGACAATGAGTTCACTGTACTCAAATGACCTCCACAGTCACCAGATCTCAATCCAATAGAGCACCTTTGGGATGTGGTGGAATGGGAGATTTGCATCATGGATGTGCAGGCGACAAATCTGCAGCAACTGCATGATGCTATCATGTCAATATGGACCAAAATCTCTGAGGAATATTTCCAGTACCTTGTTGAATCTATGCCACGAAGGATTAAGACAGTTCTGAAGGCAAAAGGGGCTCCAACCCGGTACTAGTAAGATGTACCTAATAAAGTGGCCGATGAGAGTGTGTGTGTGTGTGTGTGTATATATATATATATATATATAAACATACATATATAAACTTTACACATTGGATATGACTTTAACCAATATAAGATTAAAAACTCACATTATAGCCTAGTCATGGTTGAAGGCCTCTTATTTATATTAAATGAAATAAAAAATTTGTTCTAGTTTTCGTGAAAATACAATGCTGTAACGAACAGAATGAATCCAATTTTTCACGTTAGCTGAAAACACAGCAGAAAATTTGCCCTATAATTTTTTATAGCAAGGTTATGTCAGAAAAACGAGTTTTTACCTGACATTTGCACAGAATTATCCAGTCGATTTATTTCTTCTGTGACCTGCTTGAAATAAAAGACCAAAAATGTCGAGATGTCAGTCTGTGGCATAAAAGTGAACTGTTTCATTAGAGCTAGATAACCACCGTCGATTAATAGTTATAGTTCAGCTTGTGTGTAAATGGAGTTTAACCTGTACTGAAGCGGGAACAGTCTGTCTTCAGGAGTCCTGGATGAATGAAGGCTTTATTCTGTACTTCAGGGACGGTTTCTCCAGGGTTGTCTTGTCAAATCTTCCCCCTTTCACTCACTCTTTCTCTGTCTTCTTCTCCGTCTGTCTCTCGTCATTTCTTGATACGAGTTCTGTATCAGATTTGGTCAAGGTCAGATTTGTTATATTGCTCTTAAAATTCTGCTATCCAAAAATACCCTCACGAGGATCGATCTGTCTGGGTCAAACTGAACAACATTGCAGAAGTTCATTCATTCATTTTCTTTTCGGCTTAGTCCCTTTATTAATCTGGGGTCGCCACAGCGGAATGAACCGCCAACTTATCCAGCATATGTTTTACGCAGCGGATGCCCTTCCAGCTGCAACCCATCACTGGGAAACACCCACACACTCATTCACACACATACGGACAATTTAGTTTACCCAATTCACCTATACCGCATGTCTTTGGACTGTGGGCGAAACCGGAGCTCCCGGAGGAAACCCACGCGAACACGGGGAGAACATGCAAACTCCACACAGAAATGCCAACTGACCCAGCCCGGGCTCGAACCAGCGACCTTCTTGCTGTGAGGCGATTGTGCTACCTACTGCGCCACCGTGCTGCCCCACATTGCAGAAGTTACTTCGTCTTAATAATTAAAAAAATAATAATAATTTTACTGTCGCTTATTTCCGACCAGAAGCGGAAGTTATTTACCTCACGTATTATTTACCTTCGTCTTTCGGCATCATTAGCCTACTTCATCATTTCCAAAGGTGTTTAGATCATTTAATTCGGAATAAAAAATGCTTCTAATTTATCAGTGGTATCTGAAATACCAATAACATTTGTTTTAATATATTATTAGGACGTAACGTCATCTGACTAGCATGTTTGCCTCAAGTTATTCGCGCCATTTATGTTGGTTCTGTTGTGACTACTTCTCATGAATACATTTGTGGTTTAAGAAAGTTGGATTTGTAGACTTAAAGGTAAGTAAATAGACTTATTCGCTTAATCTTCTCATAGGTAAACTAGCAAAAACACCCACCTTAAAATGATCTCCCTTTTATAACTTTATTTATTTTCTGTTTTCTGTGTGTATAACTATTTTCTTTTCACACACCACAGTAGGCCTATTTTCTAATGTTTTTAAATTATTTAATTTTTAATATAAATTTATTGAATGCATTTGAATATTTAATTCATCAATGGTATCTGAAATGCTAATATCTGATATCTGATACAGTTATTATTCACAAAGTGGCCTGACTAGCATTACCTCACTTTTGGCGCCATGTTAATTTGGAATTACAATGTTTGTGGTTTAAGAAAGTTGGATTTGGAGCGACATAAAGGTAAGTAGACATATTCACTTAATCTTGTCTTAAGTAAACTAAAAAAGCACCAAAGTTAAAATGATCTCCCATCTGTTTAACTTTCTAGATTTATTTTCTGTGTGTAAAACTATTTTCTTTTCACACCACAGTATTTTTTTTTTTATGTTTTTAAATTATTTAATTTGGAATATTCATTCATTCATTCATTTTCTTTTCGGCTTAGTCCCTTTATTAATCTGGGGTCGCCACAGCGGAATGAACCGCCAATTTATCCAGCATATGTTTTACGCAGTGGATGCCCTTCCAGCCGCAACCCATCACTGGGAAACATCCATACACACTCATTCACACACATACGCTACGGACAATTTAGCTTACCCAATTCACCTATAGCGCATGTCTTTGGACTTGTGGGCGAAACCGGAGCACCCGGAGGAAACCCACGCGAACACGGGGAGAACATGCAAACTCCACACAGAAATGCCAACTGACCCAGCCGAGGCTTGAACCAGCGACCTTCTTGCTGTGAGGCGACAGCGCTACCCACTGCGCCACCGCGTCGCCTAATTTGGAATATAAATGCATCTAATTCATCAATAGTATCTGAAATGCCAATATTTGATATCTGATACAGTTATTAGCCTATTTACAACGTCGCCTGACTAGCATTACCTCACTTTTGGCGCCATTTATGTTAATTTGGAATTACATGTTTGTGGTTTTATCTCCTTGAAAGTGACAGAATGTTTAATTCCTCCTGATGACCTGAAACCTACAATTAATTTGTATATAAACGAAACATGGCAAAGGGAATGGGACAACTGCATAAATAATAAATTACATGAAATTAACCCGAAAATAAATGCAAGACACTTTGCAAATTATAATTTTGAGACCAGGCATGAACAAGCTGTCTATACTAGATGTCGAATTGGACATTCTAGGTTGACTCATTTGCATTTACTGAATAACGAAGCACCACCTAAATGTAATTACGGCCAAGCTGCTCTTACCATGAAGCATATTTTGTTGGAATGTGGAAGTTTAAATACCATTAGACACAATTTTTATAAGGAGAGTACTTTGATGGATATTTTTAAAAAGGTTCCACCAGGAAGAATCTTAAGTTATCAAAAATTGAACTGACAAATCATATTTAACTTTGAATGTATTTTTGTGTAAATATTATTTATTTATTTATATTTATATATTTGTCTAAATAACCTTTTATTGTAATATGAGTGGGGCGACGCGGTGGCGCAGTGGGTAGCACAATCGCCTCACAGCAAGAAGGTCGCTGGTTCGAGCCTCGGCTGGGTCAGTTGGCATTTCTGTGTGGAGTTTGCATGTTCTCCCCGTGTTCGCGTGGGTTTCCTCCGGGTGCTCCGGTTTCCCCCACAAGTCCAAAGACATGCGGTATAGGTGAATTGGGTAAGCTAAATTGTCCGTAGTGTATGTGTGTGAATGAGTGTGTTTGGATGTTTCCCAGTGATAGGTTGCAGCTGGAAAAGCATCCGCTGCGTAAAACATATGCTGGATAAGTTGGCGGTTCATTCCGCTGTGGCGACCCCAGATTAATAAAGGGACTAAGCCGAAAAGAAAATGAATGAATGAATGTAATATGAGTTTGTTGTTATCATGTAATATTTTATATGTATATCCATTTTGCCATGAAATAGCCACAAGTTGCTGATGTGGCAGTTAATAAAAATAAATAAATAAATAAATAAATAAATAAACATGTTTGTGGTTTAAGAAAGTTGGATTTGGAGCGACATAAAGGTAAGTAAATAGACATTTATTCGCTGTAATCTCCTTGTAAGTAAACTAGAAAACACCCACGCTAATATTCACTCCCTTAGCAGTTTTGTTTTCTATTAACTGTAACTATTTTCTTTTCACATCACAGCAGTTGTATCTGAAATGCCAATAATAGGCATATTTGTGCTAATACATTGGAACTATTCACAATGTCACCTGACTATGTAACTTAACGTTAATTAGCATTAGCGGCATTTATGTTAAATTGGAATTACAGAATCATGTTGTCTGTAAATCAGATTATTTGGTAACACTTTACAATAACAGTACATGAATAATGATGTGTTAATATGTAAACTAAACATTACTTCATTATGAATTAATGATTTCCCAGAGAATGGTTGCGGCTGGAAGGGCATCCGCTGCGTAAAACATATGCTGGATAAGTTGGCGGTTCATCCCGCTGTGGCGACCCCAGATTAATAAAGGGACTAAGCCGAAAAGAAAATGAATGAATGAATTAATGATGAGTTAAGGCGATGAACTAACTTTAACTACAACAGGAGTCCTGAGTCACAGGAGTTCATGTGTGAATAACGGCTACCTTAATTACTTGTTAGTACATGCTTGTTTGTTAATGTATTAATTACCACATTAGTTTATGCTTGATTTAACCATCATGAACTCATGATATGTTAATGTATAATTATATCATGACTTCACTTGGAGCGGCACATCATCATTAACCCATTCTTAACTACTCATGAGCTCCTTATGCACGTCCGTTTACTGCGTTTACACTGAATAACAATAGAAATGTGTTCTGTCAACATCAACAGTTTAAACATAGGAGTTGATGAGGAGTTAAGGATGAGTTGATGATGTGCCCCTCCAAGTAAAGTCGTGACATAATTATACATTAACAGCTTATGAGTTCATGTTGGTTACTTTTAGCTTAAACTTAAATGTTAATGAATACATTAATTAAGAACATGTACTAGCAAGTAATTAAGGTAGCCGTTATTCACACATGAACTCCTGTGACTCATGTTGTAGTTAATGTCCGAGGCTCAGACACACTCTCTCAGTTCAAAACTAGATTAGAGACCTATCTTTTTAGTAAAGCATACACTCAATGCATCGCATAACGGTATGATGCATGAATGTGCTCCACGCAGGTGAGCCGGCTCAACATCACCTGTAGGACACACTCCTCAATACACCAGACATTGTGTTAGAAACTCTCATATGCTTTACATGTTTGTTTCTATGTTTGTTTATTTAACTGCTATTTTCATCTATAACACTCCATTTTTGCATCTCGTTTAAATACACTATGAACAGCAGCTACGCTAATTATTTTCTTTATTCTCTATTTCCACCTGGGGATACTCATTCCGAGGTCCCTAGAGACTATGCAGCGCCATTGATGCGATCCAAGACCTGTGAAGAGATGATCCCAAGGTATCCATAATCCTGAACCAGGTCGTATCCCGAGCTGATGCTGTAGTCATCATGGAGAAACGAAGTGCATGAGACTGATTCCTGAATGACCACTGTGATAAACGAGTCCCCACATTATTCCTGCGGGCCAACCTGACCGCCTCCCGGTGCCCTACTCACACCTGCAGCTTCTCCACGATGGACGTCCAGCTTCTTCAGCGCCTAGACTGCAGCTCTGAACAGGAAGTTTGGCCAGATGAAAATGGCCGTGCCTAACAGAGCCTAGTTTCTCTCGAGGTTTTTTTTCCCTTTACTTCCCCAATTGGTGACGTTTTTTTCCTCGCCACTGTCGCCACTGGCTTGCTCGGATCGGGACTTGTGGAGCTGTGCTTCGGTGGATTTGCTCTGCGGTGTTTGAACTTTCAGCAGTGAAATTTAGACCACACTGAACTGAACTAAACTGAACTTCAACTCTGAAATCTGGACTTTACTAGAACTATGTCCAGCTGCTTTGACACAATCTACATTGTGAAAAGCGCTATATAAATAAACTTGACTTGACTTAAAGTTAGTTCATCGTTAGCACGTGCCTTAACTCATCATTAATTCATAATAAAGTAATGTTTAGTTTACATATTAACACATCATTATTCATGTACTGTTATTGTAAAGTGTTACCGATAATTCTCATGAGAATGCGTTTGTGGTTTAAGGAAATTGGATTTGAAGCAACATAAAGGTAAGTAAATAGACATTTATTCACTGTAATCTCCTAGATTCGCTCCCTTTTGTGTGTAGCTTTATATTTGCTTATAACTATTTTCTTTTCACACACCACAGCAGGAGCTCTTGGAGAAACCGGATTTCTTCTCGAAATGAGCTCAAAGTGTTTTTGACGGAACCTGTGGAGATGTGACATTTACACCAAAAGCTTCTTTCTTTTCTTGGCATTTCCTTCAAACGCCCATTCACCAATGTTATTAATGAGGGCCGTTTTAAAGCTCTGCTGCTGGTAAATTGGGTTTCTGAAAGGAGATTCCTGTGTGTAGAGTCTATTTTTGGAAAGTGGTGGTGACCCACGAGTAGAGGAGTGACAGAAGGGTCATTCTTCAAGGAAAGAGGTAAAAAATAATAACCTTTTCATACATCACAGAACAAAAGGATTCATTACCTTAATAGATTTGGGACAAACCAAGGAGGATCCTAACAGAGGTTTGGAGGAGGAGCTATTCTGATCACAATCGATAAATAGTTGGTTTTAATACCATAGTGTTAACTGCAACCATAAACATAGTTGAAGACAATATTATTAACGCTCCTGTGCAATGATTATTTTGTTTCCAAATATTTCCCAAAGAGATTTTTTTCAAGAGATTTTTCAACAATAGTTTTAACACCTAATTTTCATTCATTTATTTTATTTTCGGCTTAGTCTCTTTATTAATCTGGGGTCGCCACAACGGAATGAACCGCCAACTTATCCAGCATATGTTTTACGCAGCGGATGCCCTTCCAGCCGCAACCCATCACTGGGAAACACCCACGCACACTCATTTACACATACATACACTACGGACAATTTAGCTTACCCAATTCACCTATACCGCATGTCTTTGGGCTGTGGGGAAACCAGAGCACCCAGAGGAAACCCACGCGAACACGGGGAGAACATGCAAACTCCCCACAGAAATGCCAACTGACCCAGCCGAGGCTCGAACCAGCGACCTTCTTGCTGTCAGGCGACAGCGCTACCCACTGCGCCACTGCGTCGCCCCAACACCTAATTTCTAATAACTAATTTCTTTTGTCTTTGCCATGATGAGAGTATATAATATTTTACTAGCTATGTTGCAAGGTGCTAGTATTGAGCTTAAAGTGCAATTTAAAGGTTTAAATAGGTTAACTGGGCAAGTTTGGTTAATTAGGAAAGTCACTGGTCAACAGTGGTTTGTTCCTGTAGTCAATCCAAAAAATAATAATAATATTGCTAATAATATTGACTTTCACAGATAATTTTTTTTTATTCTAGCCAAACTTTTAAAAATAAGAATTTCTCCAGAAGAAAAATCTAATAGAAAATGCAGTGAAAAATGTCCTTGTCTTCATATTAGAAATGTCCTGACAACAACCTAGAACACATCAAAACTGCATAGCAACAATAACAATTACTCAGAACACCTTAAAAACTGCACAGCAACACAAACAGCCATGTGCAGATGCACACCAATACCCTAACAACCACCCAGAACACATTAGAAACTGCATAGCAACACAAGCAACAACTTAGAACACCTTAGTAACAGCCTAGCAACACCCTGACAACCAGGTAGAACACTTTTGTAACTACATAACAACACAAACAACCATTAGAACACATTAGTAACCTTATTTAGTTCCCTTTATCATGACCAAATATTCCAGGTTTGATTTATTTGAAAGTTTAAGGTTAGACTTTAGCCCTTCCCATCCACTCTGGGGTGATTTTGAGTCTTAATTTGGCCACAACTTTCTCTGTGTTTCAGCAAATGGAATGACTTGTGGTGACAAATCTTATTTTGACACATATTTTGGGAAAATACTTAGGAGTTTTTCAAATTTACTACCCTTTTGTTATGTTGGTGGCTATTTTGGGCCCCACTGACTTTCATTATAATCACATTTTTAATAGCAAAGCCATGACAGCATATAATCATGCATTTGTGATTGTTGCTGGTTTTTCCTGTTGGGAAGAGGTAAAATTTGACATTTTTACTGTTAATCATCAGTTACAGTGCAAAAAAAAGCTTAGTTTCTGGCTCTTATATGAAGTATAGTGAGTGTGAGTGTAAGAGAGACCGTTGCACACTTATCTTGACATGTTTGAGAAAATCAAAATAAGCAGCTCAGCTGTCATAACATAGTAAATGTATTTCTGCACACATACTATAATCTGCTGTTTTCCTCCATATAAAAGCCAGAAACTTTTTTTTGCACAGACCTATCTAAAGGGTTAATGGTGCCAACTGATGATCAACAGTAAAAATGACAAAATTGACCTCTTCCCAACAGGGAAAACCACCAACAATCGTGAAAGAATGATTATATGCTGTCATGACTTTGCAATCAAAAAATGTTGCTATAATGAAAGTCAATGGGGCAAAAACAGCCACTAACATAACGAAAGGGTGGTCAATTTGAACAATATGCAAGGGTTAATAGGTTAAGTCTTACTTAATGCAAATAATGCCTCAATTTTGTCTCCTAGATGGCAATAATTTGATACGGAGGTCAAATGGAAACTAAAAAACGGGAAATAAAATGGTTATAAGGAGGTCCATATGCTGCATTTGTGCTTATGTTTTGGTCATTGTCAGAATGCTTGACTGTCTTTCAGCTGCATCAGGTGTTGTTTGACAGGTCTTCGTCTTTTTTTTTCCCATTTGGAGAGAGTGGGCGGAATGAACCCGGACAGGCTGTGGTTTTCTGAGCATAATAAGTTTCGACGTGTCTCATTTTAAAAGCATCAGGAAATACATTCGCCCCCCCCTGCGCCACAGAAAGACACACGTCACCATCTCTGCATGACCTTCATATCTTACATCCTACTTTTAAGGTAATTACATTTGAATGTTTTTGGAATAAAAAAAAACTTCCTTGCATAAATAATGAGGGGGGACATATTAGAGGAGAGGTTGATGACATTTTATCGCAACAAATACCTGCTTAGTCATGAGCATGCAAGGAAAAGCTCTTGTTATGTAAATCTGACAGACTGTAAATAATTGAGTGATGGAATATTCTTGCTTTAATAATGCACATGCTTTTAATTACCAGCTGTCTTACTTTCCTCTTGGTCATAGGTTTCTGAACTACGGCCTCCCTGTATATTCGGGAAGGCCCATTAACCCCCTTAAGATTACTACTCTATGATCAACTCTCAACTGAACTGAAAAAAAAAAAACAGGTTTTAATTGACCAAAATCAGCAAGCGTTATTGCAAGGTATGTTATTCTCAGATAACAACCGGTAAATCTAATAACATCGGTTCATCTGCTACAAATCATCTGATATGTTAGTGAATTTAGCAAATATAGCGAATAAATAAGTTGCAGAAGTTTCAAGAAAATAATTTGAGAAATTGTTTCTGCATGAATTCTGAGATGTTCAAAATGTATCGCTATTATAGCCAATCAATAGAGAGTTTAGTTTTTAACAGTAGATGGCGCTCTAGGCTAGTTTTAGCAGTAGATGGTGCTGTAGGCTAGTTTTAAACAGTAGATGGTGCTCTAGGCTAGTTTTAAACAGTAGATGGCGCTCTAGGCTAGTTTTTAACA
>CAIGQV010013657.1:12805-28407 GCA_903798115.1 Danio jaintianensis
TTGTGCATGTAGTGACATTTTACGAATCAAGTTTTTGTGGTGCCGATGACAATTGTTTTCAAAAATTTGCATACAAAAACAATGTATTTTGTATGCTGTACCAGCAGATGGTGATGTCACTGTGCATGTAGTGACATTTTTCACAGAATCAAGTTTTTGTGGTGCCGATGACAATTGTTTAAAAAAATTAGCATACAAAAACATTGTATTATGTATGCTATACCAGTAGATGGCGATGTCACTGCTTGTAGTGACATTTTTCACAGAATCAAGTTTTTGTGGCACCAATAACACAATTGTTTTCAAAAATTTGCATTTGTAAACCACAAATACACCATTGTTGGATAAATGAACAGCAAAACAGGTTAAAAGTTTTTAGTTGAAAATATTACAGTGTAAACGCCCCCTTAGAAATTCAGTAATTTCATAACTTCATGCGTAATTTGCACATTTCATTCTGCTTGTGTTTGATAAATAAGGCCATTTGATGTCAGCTCTTGAAATGTAAACATACAAAATTAAAACGTACGGTAAAAACGTAATGGCAGCAAACACCTTAGTGCATTATTATCACACAACATGCTGTATTTACACGTGAGCAATATTAGTTCTTGTTTATTTACACATTTTTTGGGTATGTTTTGTTCGTCAACCCTTTTAGCGTGCTCGGGCTAGCAGCAGCCGGGCAGTGTCGGCAGAAACTTCCGGAAGAACTTCCTGAACTCTGTGTTGAAGACGGTGTAGATGATTGGGTTGATGGCGCTGTTGACGTAACCCAACCAGGTCACGATACTGGTGACGCTGCCGGGGATTTCGCAGTCTTCACAGAGAGCCCTCATAGTGTGCACTACGAAGAACGGCGTCCAGCAGAACAGGAAGGCACCTGGAGACAAATGAATATCAGGTAAGATTCAACAGATTGATATACAGGTACAGACTGAGAGTGTTTATTGCATTTACCAGATTCAGGAATTTTTCACAGTATTTCCGATAATATTTTTTCTTCTGGAGAAAGTCTTATTTGTTTTATTTCGGCTAGAATAAAAGCAGTTTTAAATATTTTTTAAGATTCAACAGACTGATATACAGACTGAGAGTGTTTATTGCATTGTAAATATACATGTTTCTTATTGGTTTTGCTATTGATTGTCATTTATTTTATTTGGTTGAATCAGTTTCCAAAAGGATATTGGTTGCATTGAAGTGTTCTCACATTACCCTTGTTCACTATAAAGTCATAAGGTAAATTGTAGTTAGTGTTATTATTATTCATTCATTTTCCTTCAGCTTAGTCCCTTATTTATCAGTGGTTGCCACAGCGGAATGAACCGCCAACTATTCCAGCTTATGTTTTACGCAGCAAATGCCCTTCCAGCCGCAAACCAGTACTGGGAAGCACCCATACACACTCTCATTCACACATACACTATGGCCAATTTAGTTTCTTCAATTCACCTATAGCGCATGTGTTTGGACTGTGGGGGAAACCGGAGCACCCGGAGGAAACCCACGCCAACACGGTGAGAACATGCAAACTCCACACAGAAATGCCAACTGACCCAGCTGGGACATGAACCAGCGACCCTCTTGCTGTGAGGCGACAGTGCTAACCACTGAGCCACCATGCCACCCGTCTTATTATTATATAAACTAAAATCTTCAAGCCAAGCCAAAATTTTAGTTTTAGGAAAACCTCTGTTCACACCAAACATGGTAACTGTAAAGTTCTAGTCTATAGGAAAGCCTGCAACTATGATGATATTGAGACAAAGGAACAGTATTGGTGGTTTGATGTCTAAATAATGAATGTTAAAATGCTGTTGTCCATTTGTATGCGTGCTAATATAGTTATGGTTATCTTTGTGGTTATTTATGAACAAGCCTTAAGTCTAAAGGTCTGTTTCTACCATTCATTCATTCATTCATTTTCCTTCGGCTTAGTTCCTTAGTTAGCATATGCGGCTGGGAAACACCCATACAGTCTCACATTCACAAACTCATACACTACGGCCAATTTAGTTTCTTCAATTCACCTATAGCGCATGTGTTTGGACTGTGGGGGAAACCGGAGCACCCGGAGGAAACCCACGCCAATACGGGGAGAACATGCAAACTCCACACAGAAATGCCAACGGGCCCAGCCAGGACTCAAACCAGCGACCTTCTTGCTGTGAGGCGACAGTGCTAACCCCTGAGCCACCGTGCCAACCTGTTTCTACCAATGGATACTTAAAAAATACTAAACTGTTTAAACTAAACTTTTTATCTCAAAATTATTTGACTATCTCATCTTAGTTTATATATAATAAGTTTGACTTTTCCTCCGAGTTCTGAGAAACAAATGTGAGAATTCTGAGGTTATATCTCACAAATAATAATTAATACCAAAAAAAAATCTAGTTTATTATGATTTTCTCGCAACGTTAACTAAGTTTACTTCAAGATTGTGTCATATTAAGTTGCAATATTTTGAAAAATGTGAACTGGGAGATGTAAAAATTAGCAATTGCCTTTAATTATGTATTTACTTTTGTTGAGGAGGAAACAAACTTATTATCTTAGAAGCTTAAACATGAAAGTACAAATCAAATGTCGAACCATAAATAAAAGTTTTTAATTTTCATATTAATATTCATTAAATGGGCGGCACAGTGGCTCAGTGATTAGCACTGTCGCCTCACAGCAAGAAGGTTGTTGGTTCATGTCCCGGCTGGGTCAGTTGGCATTCCTGTGTGGAGTTTGCATGTTTTCCCCATGTTGGCGTGGGTTTCCTCCGGGTGCTCCGGTTTCCCCCACAGTCCAAACACATGCGCTATAGGTGAATTGGATGAACTAAATTGTCCGTAGTGTATGTGTGGGAATGAGTGTGTATATGGGTGTTTCCCAGTACTGGGTTGCAGCTGGAAGGGCATGCATACGCTGTGTAAAACATATGATGGAATAGTTGTTGGTTCATTCCACTGTGGCGACCTCTGAAATAGAGACTAAGCTGAAGGAAAATGAATGAATGATGTTCATTAAATGACTTTACCCTGACTTTACCTATACAGCATGTCTCAGGTTGCAATTGTAAGTTATATATTCGTGTATTCTTGCAATTCTCCCTTTTTTACCTAGAATATTTTTTATGCGTTATGAGATATAAACTTGCAAGAAACAAAATTCAATTACTTTTTTGATCCATAGAGGTAATAAACTTCCATACATTTACGCTACACCACATTGAACATCTCACCCCGTCCTCTTCGCTTTCCAGACTTTTATATTTTTGGAGGCAGTGAGTCGTTTCACTAAACTAAATTTCTCAACTGAGCAGGCATCAGCATCATCTCAGCAGATCAGACATATTAAATATTTGATTCACTTCTCCTCCGAGAGGATCCAGACAGAAGTGCGGGACTAACAGGGGGTCGCTGTTATCAGAGGGATATGAAATATGACCTGGCAATCTATCTGCCCTGCTCCTGCTGGCTATCACAGATCTATCATCAGTCAGAAGTGAAAGGAACGGAGAGAAAGATGGCTGAAAGTCACTGTAAAGGACACTTAAAATAACTTTAAAATTAAGGTGGGATGGCTCAGTGATTAGCACTGTCGCTTCACAGCAAGAAGGTCACTGGTTCGAGTCCCGGCTGGATCAGTTGGCATTTCTGTGTGGAGTTTGCATGTTCTCCCTGTGTTGGCGTGGGTTTCCTCCTGGTGCTGGTTTCCCCCACAGTCCAAACACACACGCTATAGGTGAATTGGCTGTAGTGTATGTGTGTGAATGAGAGTGAATGTTTCCCAGTGATGGGTTGCAGCTGGAAGGGCATTTGCTGCGTAAAACATATGCTGGAAAAGTTGGCGGTTCATTCCGCTGTGGCGACCCCTGATTAATAAAGGGACTAAGCCGAAAAGAAAATGAATGAATTATGTTTATTTAGTTTTTTTAATGGGAAGTTATAGGCTGTTGAGGGAGGGAAGTGTTTATTTGGGATGTTAACAATAACAAGGAAGGATAATTATAAAATGAATGTTGTAATTGAAGGTGTCACGGTGGCGCAGTGGGTAGCACGTTCGCCTCACAGCAAGAAGGTCGCTGGTTCGAGCCTCGGCTGGGTCAGTTGGCGTTTCTGTGTGGAGTTTGCATGTTCTCCCCGTGTTCGCGTGGGTTTCCTCCGGGTGCTCCGGTTTCCCCCACAAGTCCAAAAACATGTGGTATAGGTGAATTGGGTAAGCTAAATTGTCCGTAGTGAATGACTGTGTATGGATGTTTCCCAGTGATGGGTTGCAGCTGGAAGGGCATCCGCTGCATAAAACATATACTGGATAAGTTGGCGGTTCATTCCGCTGTGGCGACCCCAGATTAATAAAGGGACTAAGCCGAAAAGAAAATGAATGAATGAATGTTGTAATTGATATTCCATGTAGAAACCTAATAAAAGAAATTTGAAATAAAATAATATAATAATAAAACATAAAACTACAAAAAAAGGTCCATCTTTAAAAGATTTATGGGAAAAATACATTCAGAAGCAACACTGCTGGAAAAAATGGGCGAGCACTAATTTTAAAGGGACAGTTCGCCAAAGGAATGAACGTTTGGCAACATTTACCCCACTTGTTCCAAAACTGAGTTTCTTTCCTCTGTTAAACGCAAAATTAAACATTTTAAAGCCACTGACTTCCATAGTATTTATTTTACCTAATCAATGGCTACCAATTTCCAACATTCTTCAAAATATCTTCTTTTGTGTTCAAAAGTTTTTAAAAAATCATAAAATTTTGGAGCCACTTTATGGTAAGTAAATTTAGAGTTGAAGTGAGAATTATTAGCCCCCCCTGTATATTTTTTTCCCCAATTTCTGTTTAACAGAGAGAAGATTTTTCCAACACATTTCTAAACATAATAGTTTTAATAACTCATTTCTAATAACTGATTTCTTTCATCTTTGCCATGATGACAGCACATAATATTTGACTAGATATTTCTCAAGATACTAGTATTCAGCTTAAAGTGACATTTCAGGCCCGTAGCCGGGGGGTTCGGGTGGTTCGGAAGACCCACCCCTCACTGACAAAGGTCCAGAATTTGTCCCATACATGAGCTCATTTGTCCTGTTTTGAATGTTATTCCATAATAAATTGTGAAAATAACTCATCGAAGAAGGCTTTAAGACTAAGCGGAATCCTACGTTGGCTGTCGGTACAGAATTTGGGACGCCGAATTTGGCACCGCGTGACTTCCCGTACTGAAGTCACACCACGCCAAATTTGGCATCCCAAATTCTGACTGAGGTAAGTTAAATCTGCTGGCCAGTTTGTTATTTGCCTAATAAGTGACATTAGGCTACAGTTTTTAACAGATTCCTATTTTTTTCTAATGATATGATGTAATAAATTTGTATTTTAAAAATAAGTATTGTTTTCAAATTTCTTTATTCTAAATCTTTGGAAAATGTTTTTGGTACATCAAAAAGTGTGGTTATGATGACCATCCGACAAGCTAATTCAGCTAAAAATAGTGCTTAAAATGTCACTAAAATGCAGTATTTAAATCTCATAATTAAATAGAAAATAAGGCAAATAATTGCAAAAAGGTCCACTTTTTGAGTAAAAAGAACCACCCCTTTTACCAGGCTGGCTACGGGCCTGAATTTAAAGGCTTAACTAGGTTAATTAGGCAAATTAGGGTAATTAGGCAGGTCATTGTATTACAGTGGTTTGTTCTGGAGACAATTGGGAAAAAAATATTGCTTAAAGGGGCTAATAATATTGACCTTAAAATGGTTTTAAAAAAATTAAAAACTGCTTTTATTCTAGCCGAAATAAAACAAATAAGACTTTCCCCAGAAGAAAAAATATATTAGGAAATACTGAAAAATTCCTGAATCTGTTAAACATCATTTGGGAAATATTTGAAAAAGAATCACATGAGGGCTAATAATTAAATGTTCAATGATGTGAACTATCCCTTTAGAAAACACGATTAGCCACATGCATTGTGGGAATCCTGACCTTTATCTATCTCTCTCTCTTTTACCCTCTTTCTGGTCTGTCCTCAGGTTGACATGGGCTGAAAGGGATTGACGTACGGTTAGTAAAGTACAAGCACGTCTGTGACACGTCTCTCAGGAAGCCGTGAAGAGGATCAGAGCTTGTCTTAACGTGACGCTGCCCCCGACTCAACTAAGGCTTACGTCATAATCCGATTGGAGGATTGGTGAGCGATGATTAGCCAATGAGGGCCAAAGGGGTTCCTCGTTTCAGCACATGTAGGAACTGTGTTTGTAATCACTCCTCTAAGCCCAGTTTAGAAGCGAGAGGCTTTTTTCACCTTATTTTTTTTACTCAGAACACCTCCAGACAGAAATGAGCAGAAAGCAGAGGTGTAAATATATGCATCTGGGATTTGTTCTGATGCATTTTTATGGTTAAATCAAAGCGACTACTAATAAATCCAAGGCATTTCTTGTATATAACGTTACAGGATAAATAAGAGAGCACTTGAAAAATTAATTTATCTGGATTTATGATTTATAATTTAGTATTAGTACAGCAAGAAGGTCGCTGGTTCAAGTCCCGGCTGGGACAGTTGGCATTTCTGTGTGGAGTTTGCATGTTCTCCCGTGTTGGCGTGGGTTTCCTCCAGGTGCTCCGGTTTCCCCCACAGTCCAAACACATGCGCTATAGTTGAATTGGATGAACTAAATTGGCCGTAGTGTATGAGTGTTTGTGAATGCGAGAGTGTATGGGTGTTTTCCAGTACTGGGTTGTGGCTGGAAGGGCATCTGCTGTGTAAAACATATGCTGGAATAGTTGGCGGTTCATTCCGCTGTGGCGACCCCTGATAAATAAGGGACTAAGCCAAAGGAAAATTAATGAATGAATGAAAATAACTTAAATATAACATCTAAGACAGCCATTTATTTATTTATTTGATATAATTTTCACTTCTATAACACGTCACATGCCACGGAACATAGTCATTTTTAGTTACCGAAAATGAAAGATAGTGTATATAACACATCCGTTAACTTTCAGGTGACTTAATTTTAGGCCCGGACACACCAAGTCACAACACAGTTGGTTTTTGTCTGCGCTAGTGTATGGTGTCGGCCCTAACTGGTCTAAATTTCTTCCTTCTTGATTTTCTGCATTTTTGCACACCTATTTCAGCTCAATCTGAACGGTCTTGCAGGGCTCAGAATAAACCACCGTTGTCCAACAAATTTCCTAATTAACCAAACTTCCCTACTTAACCTGATTAATCTAGTTAAAGTCTTTAAATTGCACTTAAAAGGTCCTGTGAAGTGCTTTGAAATGTGCATTTTTTATTTGATGTTTAATGTAACCTCAACCGAACAATTAACAGAGGGCGGGACATGGAGTAGCTCCTCCCCTTTTTAAAAACCACCTATAGCATTTTGTTTTATCACAGCTCTGCCAGTGAGAGCTCAAACGCAAATAATTTATTTTAATTTCACAGGAGCTTTAAAGGTGCAGTATGTAAGTTTGACACCCAGTGGTTGAACTAGGTATTGCATTCCTTGATCAAAACAAACGCAATCGCAGGTTGCCAGATTGAGGACCAACAGGAGAGTCTGACAATCGAGCCTAAAGGCTGATTTAAGTCCTGTTCTAAATAAAAGCAACGGCCCGCGATAGAAGGAATATTTTCCATACTAAAAGGAGTTTTTGTTCTAACCAACACCTGGAATTGATATATTAGAAGCGGCTTCTATTTCTTGCAGCTGAACAACAGAAACCTGACAATGATCACCTCAGGTACACCTCATGTGCTTTATTCAGTGTTAAATGCTAATAATGAGAGTTTGAATGCCATTTTACATGACATTTATTGCCATACTACTGAAAGCAGCAGCAGATAGTTCACCTCAGATCTTGAAAATAAAATTGAACTGTAGAGCTGTGACTCAGTGCAAGCCAACACATATCAGTGATTCAGCATCTACATTTAATAATGTTAAAGAGGTTTAATATGTATTAATTACATTATAAACCTTACCATTTCGTGAGTGAGTGCATATTCTGTGCTTCTGAATGGCTGTATTTAAATATCTGTCGTGTTTAATCTGGTGCAAACAGCCAAATTGCTTATCACTGCAAATCTCATCACGTAGCAAGTTGTTAGGACACGGGGTTACAATGTTACCTCCTCACCTAATGTTTACGCTCGTAATATTTATATTATTTTTATTTAATAACCACCTCATGTGGAATCTGCGTCTCATTTCGAAGTCTGCTACTGTCCACCGGAGGTCGCATTTCAGTCATAGACACATGCTTTGAGAGCATGTGCTTTCTGAACAAATGAATGAAATACAAGATTTTCCAACAAGGCAACCCAGGGTGCTAAAATATAATTGGCTAAAGTGTCATTGGGCGGGTTAAATGACCAAAATAAAGACAGCGTTCCAGCACGTAACGCACATTTTCAAAGCAGAATATCTGACTGTCATCATGGCAAAGACAAAAAAAAGTAGCTTATTAAAACTGTTATGTTTAAAAATGTCGAAACAAATCTCTCCATTAAACATCACTTGTGAAATATTTTTTTAAAGAATTACAATTTCACAGGAGGGCGATCAGTTTTCCCTTCACCTGTATGTGATTATAAAACCTACAACCAACCAGCGTACCTACTACAACCGGAAGCACCCTCATGGCTTTCCTCTCCCTGCCGTTGATCTTGGCCCGCTTCCGTTGCCGGTTCTGGTTTTGATCCTGATTGTAGCCTCCTCCAGGATACGCCAGCATGGACACGGGATCAGGACTGTCGGGATCGGGATAGTGATCGTGGTCCAGCTCCTCCAATGTAATGTCTTTCTCTATAACAGGCGGGAGCGGCGGCGGCAGGCCAGACAGCGGCTGGAGCGATGCTGCGGCCTCCTGAAGCTTTCGGCAGGCCTCCATGTTGCTCCTTAATTTAGCTTTTCGAGCCTCTTCCCAGTTCCTCAGGCCTCGGAACATTCCGCAGTACAGGAGCAGCATGATGGGGCACGGCACGAAAAACGAACAGACGGAGGAGTAGATAACGTAGTTGTTGTCCTCCAGCTTGCATTCGCTGTGGTCCCGGTTGGGGACGTTGTTGATGCCGAACATCACGGGGGAGGCCACTGCTAAGGCCAGGATCCACGTGGCGGAGAGCAGGACAATCTGTCGCTGGTCCACGTGTTTGCGGTTGTAATTTAGAGGGATGGAGACGGCGATGAACCTGGAGAGAAAAAGATGAGGTGATTTATTATTATTGTTGTTGTTTTTTTATTGTAAATGAAACATGAAATTTAACATGAAATTACCCTGTTTGTACCCAAATTTTATGGTAGTCCTTTAGTTTGCCCCTTATACTGTAGGTCATTCTTTCCAGTGCAATGTAATATGATAAGTCTTTCAACCAGTGGTCAGTGGATGGACTTTCTATATTCTTCCAATAGAGTGCTATCAAACGTCTTGCAATAACAATATTATTATTATTAGTAACACCCAAATTAGTAGTATACACCCAAAAATGAAAGTTCTGTCATAATTTACTTAGCCTGTAGTTGTTTTTAAACCTTTATGAGTTTCTTTCTTCTGTTAAACACAAAAGAAGATATTTTGAAACATGTGGGAAACCTGTAACCATTGACTTCCATAATATTTGTTTTTTTTCTAGAATTTTTTTTTGGTTGTAATTTGGTTTTCAGCTTTCTTCAAAATATCTTCCTTTGTTCATTCATTCATTTTCATTTGGCTTACTCCCTGATTATCAGGGGTTGCCACAGCGGAATGAACCGCCAACTATTCCAGCATATGTTTTACGCAGCGGATGCCCTACCAGCCACTCAGTACTGGGAAACACCCATACACTCTCACATTCACACACACACTCATACACTACAGCCAATTTAGTTTGTACTGCATGTGTTTGGACTGTGGGGGAAACCGGAGCACCCGGAGGAAACCCACACCATTTTTGGGTGAACTGTTCCTTTAAGACTGTCTCATCACAACTTCTTGTTGACTTTTTAATCAACGGTGAAACTTTCTTGACCCTGATCAACAAACTTCATGTCATCATTAGATGGTAGTTAAGCCACCAGGCGAATCTTTATTCGCTTACTGAGTGTTGACCCAATTATGTGTTGACCTGATATTCTTCTGAACCCTCGACTGCTAATCAGATAATATCACTCATATCCAACACGTGTGTGTGTGTGTGTGTGTGTGTTTTATAATGTGATTCCACTGAACAGAAGATAAATGTGGATCTCAAACACTCTCAGGAAGATATCTAGGTTGATTATAGATTATAACTAAAACTAAACATAAAACTATAACAAGACTTTAAATGAAATAAAATTATATATATACATATATACTCACTGGCCACTTTATTAGGTACACCTCTCCAACTGCTCGTTAACGCAAATTTCTAATCGGCCAATTACATGGCAGCAACTCAATGCATTTAGGCATGTAGACATGGTCAAGACGATCTGCTGCAGTTCAAACCGAGCATCAGAATGGGGAAGAAAGGGGATTTAAGTGACTTTGAATGTGGCATGGTTGTTGGTGCCAGACAGGCTGGTCTGAGTATTTCAGAAACTGCTGATCTACTGGGATTTTCACGCACAACCATCTCTAGGGTTTACAGAGAATGGTCCGAAAAAGAGAAAATATCCAGTGAGCAGCAGTTCTGTGGGTGCGAATGCCTTGTTGATGCCAGAAGGTCAGAGGAGAATGGCCAGACTGGTTGGAGCTGATAGAAAGGCAACAGTAACTCAAATAACCACTCGTTACAACCGAGGTATGCAGAAGAGCATCTCTGAACGCACAACACATCCAACCTTGAGGCAGATGGGCTACAGCAGCAGTAGACCACACCGGGTGCCACTCCTGTAAGCTAAGAACAGGAAACTGAGGCTACAGTTCACACAGGCTCACCAAAATTGGACAATAGAAGATTGGAGAAACGTTGCCTGGTCTGATGAGTCTCGATTTCTGCTGCGACATTCGGATGGTAGGGTCTGAATTTGGCATCAACAACATGAAAGCAAGGATCCATCCTGCCTTGTATCAACGGTTCAGGCTGGTGGTGGTGGTGTAATGGTGAGGTCCAATAGAGCACCTTTGGGATGTGGTCGAACGGGAGAATCGCATCATGGATGTGCAGGCGACAATTCTGCAGCAACTGCGTGATGCTATCATGTCAATATGGACCAAAATCTCTGAGGAATATTTCCAGTACCTTGTTGAATCTATTCCACAAAGGATTAAGACAGTTCTGAAGGCAAAAGGGGTTCCAACCCGGTACTAGTAAGGTCTACCTAATAAAGTGGCCGGTGAGTGTATATTATTATTTATATATAATTTTTTTATTCCAGCCAAATCAAATTAAAATAAATAAGGCTTTCTCAAAAAGAAAAAAATAACAGGAAATACTGTAAAAAATGCTAAATATAAAAATTTGGCTTTGACTGTACTTTGATTTTGCGATTTAATTTACTACCTGTTCTCTATGAACTAAACTCATCCTCAAAGTGACATATCATCTCCATATCAATCATAAAACCCCAAAGTGCCTTTATTATTGTCCGAGCGTGTTTGTAAATGGGAGCGTAAACCCTGCGGCGTCCCACAATTCATGCTCCACACAAACCGCACACACAGCGGTGGTTGTATATCTGCTCTCCACACTCTGCTTTTTCATGCTGTTTTCGTCCAACGTAGAGTTCACAGCCTTTCCCTGCATAACAAGATTCCTGCTGTTGGTTCTCCAGAGACGGAGCTTATATCTCATTAATCTCTCCAAACACCTTCTGCTGAGCCACACAGAACGCCAGGAGGAACTTAATGACCCCCGCGCTTGACTCCCATTGCCGAGCCAGAGACGACAGGACGGCCAAACGAGCTTAAATGAGGAATTCCTGCAACTCAATGCCAGTTAGTGATTCCGCACACATTTGTTCTGTCTCTGGCTCTTCTTTTAATCATAGCAGGAAGCCACTTTTTATTATAAATGCTATTTCATCGCGCCTTCAAACAGACCCACAATTAGGAAGGTAAACCGCTGTGACCCTTAAAGCTCGCAAAGTATGAGGCTCGCCGAGCAGAAATTGGTGTACTGCATGAATTTGGTTCATCGATCCTTTGGTCACGATTCCCTTGAGTTTGAGGATTAGACTTGAAAGGGCTGCTTTACAAATTTTTATGTCTGCTGTGCAAAAAACACAGACGTATATTAAACATTCAGACAGCGTTACTCTGACTTTAAACCAGAATTAAAGTGAATTCTGGGTTGCCGCTGTATTTTTGCATTGATTATAATTAGGGATGCACAATACACTACCTGACAAAAGTCTTGTCGTCGATCCCCGCTGTAAAAGCAACAAATAATAACTTGACTTCTAGTTGATCATTTGGAAAAGTGGCAAAAGGTAGATTTTTCTGATGAATCATCTGTTGAACTGCATCCCAATCATCACAAATACTGTAGAAGACCTACTGGAACCCACATGGACCCAAGATTCTAACAGAAATCAGTCAAGTTTGGTGAAGGAAAAATCATAGTTTGGGGTCACATTCAGTATGGGGGCATGCAAGAGATCTGCAGAGTGGATGGAAACATCAACAGCCTGAGGGATCAAGACATTTGTGCTGCCTATTACATTACAAACCACAGGAGAGGGCAAATTCTTCAGCAGGATAGCGCTCCTTCTCATACTTCAGCCTCCACATCAAAGTTCCTGAAAGCAAAGAAGGTCAAGGTGCTCCAGGATTGGCCAGCCCAGTCACCAGATTTGAACATTATTGAGCTTGTCTGGGCTAAGATGAAGGAGGAGGCATTGAAGATGAATCCAAAGAATCTTGATGAACTCTGGGAGTCCTGCAAGAATGCTTTCTTTGCCATTCCAGATGACTTTATTAATAAGTGATTTGAGTCATTGCAGAGATGTATGGATGCAGTCCTCCAAGCTCTTGGGAGTCATACACAATATTCATTCTTTTTCCACTGCACCATGACTTTATATTCTATACTGTACATTATTTCTGTTAAGTGACAAGACTTTTGTCTAAGCAAAGTCAGACCTTACTGTCCTAATTAAATCATTAAAAATCAAGGCATGATCCTAAAACTTTTGTCAGGTAGTGTATATTGTTTCAGCATCAATATCGCAAGTGTTTTTTGAGGCCTGTGACTGTGTGAGGGTTTTAAAAGCATTCAGGCGTAAGAAATTGTACCGTTTGTAACTTTGACAAATGAACAACGATGAATTTTATTGAATTGTTTATCAAATGAAGACGATGCAGTATTATTTTACATTTTATTCAGTTACTGTATCCCTGAATACAGTTCAGCTCCTTGTAAAAAATGAAACTGTTTATTTAATTTGTTTTTTTTTTCTTTACTGAATTTATCTGTGCTGTAGATTGTTTATTTATTATATTTAGTATTATATTATTAAAATTCTAAATTCTTTCCAAATAGTCATTCAACTCATCTAGTGAAATTGTATTCATAGTAGTGTTGTCACGATACTGGAATTCGGTACCAATCGATACTGAAATTTTAAAAACGTCCATTTCCCGCTAACATTTGAGCACTGTTGAGCGCATTGTTAAACACCGATTTTCCATTGTGCTCAACAGAAATGACTGTGATTGGCCGTGAAGGTCATCGGTTCACCAAACTCACCGCTGTTTACTGAGTGTAACCACAGATACAGGGACACTGGAGCGTTTTAAAGCTGCGATTCTTCAGCAGATCGCTCGTATGTCAGCTCATAGACAAACCAGCTGATCGACGTGACTTTAAAATGCCCCAGTGTCCCTGTATCTGTGGTTAAATGCAGAGCTCCTCTATTTAATAAAAAGAAAAATACCCTGCAAGTTCTGAAAGAGATCAAGCCTCAGGCAGGTATGAAAATGTAACTCAAAAGTAACTCAAAAGTACTGTAACGCATTACTTACCATAAAAAGAAACTAAGTAACGCAACTAGTTACTTTTTAGTAACTTTCCCCAACACTGGTAATTTATAGTAAATATTACAGTGTTTTTGAACCATATTATAGTAAGATAATTGAATTAATCTGTTGTGGTAATTCTATAGTTGATAGTTGATATAGTATGATAACACAACTATAAACAAACTACTCAGTACTGTACATTTAAATATATTAAGTTACAATACACCACATTTTACTGTAGTTCAAACTAAAGTATACTTTATTACAATTTATCAGTTCAAATACTTCTACAGTGCTAATTTATTAACAAAGTGTTGCAAATACTACAATATATACAGCGTAACACATTTTACTATAGTAAGGTTCAGAAACACTTTAGTATTTACTCAAAATTTTATTACTATAGTATTCTTTCATGTGGGATTTGCTATTCAACTTCAACATTCCCATTTTTCAACCTCAGAGGAGTTGATAAATCTAAATTTGGCCATTTTTAATTACAACGAATAAAAACATTTATTATTCTGACCAATCATCATTTTCTGGGGGGGGAAATGCTTAAATTACATTATTAATAGTTGGTCCCAGTACTGGTTTGTGGCTGGAAGGGCATCCGCTGTGTAAAAGATATGCCGGAAGAGTTGGCGGTTCATTCCGCTGTGGCGACCCCTGATAAATAATATGATATTTATAGTTGGAATTTGGAGGAAATGTATTCGGATTTACTTAAATAAAACCAATATTATCATTTTACTCAAACTCATACCTAATTAATCCAGTAAATCCAAGAAACAGATCATTTTCATGTGGTCTTTTACCTTTTTTTCCATAGATCTACATTTGCCTATAGAGCTAATGAATGAAAACTCCAGGTGTAAACAGGAATGGGTCTCCTTGGGCTACTTGTAAATGCATCTCTATACCACAGCACTAGTAAACATTAATAACATACAGTGTGTTCAATCAGACCCACCTGTCTATGCTGATGGCGCAGAGGTTAAATATTGAGGCAGTGCAAAGCATGACGTCCATGGTCATCAGTCCATCACATACGGTCATATTGAGGGACCAAACTCCATCCTGAAACTGAGAAGAGGAAGAAAAAACATCATGGCTCAAATTGAAATGATCATTTCAAGGTGACTCAATGATTCAAATAATTATTCAGAGCAGGTCTCCAGTTAACTACTTACTGATTCAAATTATCTGTTCAAAGTGAGTCTACAGCTAACGACTCAGTGATTCAAAATATTAATTTGAGCGAGTCTCCAGTTAACGACTCACTGACTCAAATGGTGCATTCAAAGTGAGTCTACAGCTAACGACTCACTGATTCAAATTATTAATTTGAGCGAGTCTCCAGTCAATGACTCACTGACTCAAATGGTGCATTCAAAGTGAGTCTACAGCTAACGACTCACTGATTCATTTGAGCGAGTCTCCAGTTAATGACTCACTGACTCAAATGGTCCATTCAAAGTGAGTCTACAGCTAACAACTCACTGAATAATTTAAGCTAGTCTACAGTTAATGACTCCCTGACTAAAATGGTGCATTCAAAGTGAGTCTACAGCTAACGACTCACTGATTCAAATTATTAATTTGAGCGAGTCTCCAGTTAATGACTCACTGACTCAAATGGTGCATTC
>CAIGQV010013688.1:0-11535 GCA_903798115.1 Danio jaintianensis
TATCTGTGCAGATCTGCTAATTTCAGGTAAACACAGCTTATATAGTAGGAGGTAGTGGTCTGTTATATCATCACTTTGTGGTATAATGTCTACATCAATGACCTCAATTCCATGAGACAAAATTAGATCTAATGTATGCTTTAAACGATGGGTTGGACCAACAACCTTTTGCTTTATCCCAAGTGATTCTGTAAACGCGAGCCCTAATGTATCGTTAGCGTCATCAATGTGGATGTTAAAGTCTCCTACAATTAGTATTTTATCAGTTCTAACTAGTAAGTCAGAAATAAAATCAGAAAACTCTTTTAGAAAATTGACATAGGGTCCTGGGGGTCTATATATGGTGATTAAAGTGAGAGATAATATAGGTTTTTTCATAATATCCAGAAGCATAACATTAAGTGCCAGTACTTCAAAAGAGTTAAACATAAGTCCGTTTCTCTGATTAACATTAAGAATATCACTAAAGATTGATGCAACTCCACCACCACGACCAGTCTGATGAGCCTCATGCTTATATAAGAATCCTGAAGGAGTTGCTTCATTTAAACTAATATAGTCATTTTGCTTCAGCCAGGTTTCAGTGAGACAGAGTGCATTAAGATTCATTCATTCATTCATTTTCTTTTCGGCTTAGTCCCTTTATTAATCTGGGGTCGCCACAGTGGAATGAACCGCCAACTTATCCAGCATATGTTTTATGCAGCGGATGCCCTTCCAGCTGCAACCCATCACTGGGAAACATCCATACAAACTCATTCACACACATACACTACGGACAATTTAGCTTACCCAATTCACCTATAGCGCATGTCTTTGGACTTGTGGGGGAAACCGGAGCACCCGGAGGAAACCCACGCGAACACGGGGAGAACATGCAAACTCCACACAGAAATGCCAACTGACCCAGCCGAGGCTCAAACCAGCGACCTTCTTGCTGTGAGGCGATTGTGCTACCCACTGCGCCACCGCATCGCCCTGCATTAAGATTGTTGTCTGTTATTATTTCATTTATGATAAGTGCTTTAGGTGCTAGTGACCTGATGTTTCAAGCTATAAATAAATTGTATTTTCACTTTTTTGCAGTTTTTCTGGTTTGATTCTTAATAGATTTTTTCTAGAGCACACAGTAAGTTCATTTCCTGATCTAATAATACGAGGAACAGACACAGTCTCTATGGGGTTAGACAGATATGCATTACTGTGATTTAAGCGGGACGAGCAAGAGTCTATATGGCTAAAATGTGAATTTTCACTTACTAGTCAGACAGAACGAAGCATCCTGGAGATGTTGTCCAACAGGAGTTCAGCTCCAGCATTGCTGGGGTGTAGCCCATCAGCACGTAAAAACCTAGGCCGCTCCCAGAAAAGATTCCAGTTATTGGCAAAGACCAACTTCTGTTCTCTACACCATGTTAATAGCCATTTATTCAGAGCAAAAAGTCTACTGAACCTTTCATTTCCTCGGCGGTAGGTACACAGCAAAATATGAAGTGTTAATTTCACTCTCGCAGTGTGAAAATTAACACTTTTTCAGTGTTTATATAGGTCCACACTAAACCGAGTTAAATTTACACCTGACACTGAGTTACATATTTTACACTTGCATAGTGTTAAAAAAAAGCACTGCTAGTGTTAACTTAACACTGTGTTTTGAACTCCCTTTCCATATTTGCACAGAATAAATATGTTAAAACTACACTCTCAGTGTTAATAGCTTAACACTAAGAGTGTCCTTCTTAACAATAATAGTGTTCATTAGTGTTCATATACACCTAGCTTTATATTTAAATGTATTTTAGCCATATAAATAGTTTACTGCATTACAGGAGAGTGTGCATTGATCATTTAAAAAAAAAAAAAGTCAAAGTGTACAAGTTGAAATTTTTATTTTTAACGATGCATCTTAATGCAAGTTAAACCAACATAAAAGAAGGTACAACATACTCACTATTATCTGACCCATATGAACTCTGCAGATCAAATGGCCTGTAGAACTTCAATTCACTTGCTTTTATAAGTTCACCCAACTCACAGTATCTCTGTACTTTGAATGCATGATGATGCTCTGAGAAATGTTCTGTCAAAAGCTTGTCAGCAATGAAATATACAGTGCTGTTGATTAAAAGTATTTTCCGAATCTGACTAAAAACAGGAATTTCGTTCTCTATTTCATTGCATATAAGGAGGTCCAGTCTATATTCAGTCCCATCAATCTTAACCCAGTTCATGGAACACATGCTTGTTTCTATGGGGTTCTGCACCATTCTAGCCAACTTCTCACCTTCATCAATTTCATCCCAACAGAATTTTTTCATTGGCCCACACTCAATTTGTTTTAAAGGTGTTGTTTCCCAAAGATAGCCAATTGACATCTGATGACTTTTTGCCAGAGATTTTGTAACATTTTTGAAATTTTTTAACATATTTTTGAAAACTTTGTGTTTCGCCTCAAACCTCATACTCCACATGTGCACTAACGGACCAATTTTTCGAATACAAGCAGGGTAATGCGTCATAAAATGATGTTTGGGCAGTAAGTTTTTGTGTGGGTACAATTCTTTAAATAATTCATGGTGTTCTAATATCAAATATTTTAAAAGAACAGTCATGCCTTCTGAAATGCTAGGGGAAAACACTAGATTTAAAATTTGAAGTAAGAGCAAAAGTAAAAGCCAATTCTTGTCTCCAATGGGTACAACATCACCAAATAGTAATGGAATGTTTTTGATAAGACAAAGAGCCTGGATAGAATTAAGTCCAATGGTATTTCCGCTGTGCTCCAAGTTCACCTTTGTAGGACGATTTTTTCTCTCCAAATATCCATAGTCATATGAATATATCCTAGACAGCAATTCACTTTGGGTTACAAATTTATCAGACAGATTCTTAAACAGCAGTTTCATTTCAAATTGTGCAACTCCTTCAAGGAGATCATGCATCACATCAACAGAATAGTTGTGGCACACATGAAAATACTGTAAACTATTCAGTGTTGAGGTTCTTTTGAGGCCATGTGTTGACTTGAGTTGAGGGTCAGATTCCAACTCTCTGCAGTGCTGTTCATAAACGGCACAATCACGCAAAACAACCCTATGATCATCCTCACTGTAAACAAACTGCACATCATCTTTTTTAGTCAAACATAAACGACAAAAGTAATGGCCACTAAAAGATTCTGTAAAACCAAGGATTGAGTGCATCCCCAAGTTGTCTCCCGTCACTTGACATATTGTGCCATAAACTCTTCTTGTGGATATTGGTAATTCAATACCATCTGTCTCTAGTGTCTTTATGTCTCGAATCAGTGGTTCCAGGATTGGATCAAACCCATATTTTTTCACATCTTGTGCATGAAACAGCGCTATCAAATGTATATTCATGAGTCTTGAATTCACTTTTGGGGGCAAATTTCTCACTACAAAATAAAGAGCACCAACTTTGTGTACACCACGTTTAGAGCCTAGGGGGTTTGCGGTTTCAAATTTGTCAAAGTACACCTGGATCTGTAAGGCATTTGGATATTTAGAGAACAATGGATGATTATGGAAGTAACTTCCATCACAAAAGTCTTCAAAATGTGATGTCTGTCTTCCTGTAAATTCCTTCAGCAGTCTACATACATCTGCATTTCGACACATGAATTTCAGCGTTTCCAAAATTGGGACATAAACATATGTGTCTTTTACTGGGACCTGATCATAACATCCTGTTTTTTGTTCCTCCTATTGTCATATCTCATGCCAAGCATAATTTCTACAGGATCAACAACACCCCATTTGTCAGTGAAATAACTAGCTCTTTTAGTTTCGGTGTTAAACAAGGTAAAAGGGTTTTCAAAATGACCTATACTATTTTCGACTGCTGATCTGTCAGGGTTATTAAGAGGAATGACAGACATTACATCTTGACGAGTTTGGTTATGTAGTTCTGTGGTGAGTTCCTCAAGCTCTGAAACAACCGATGACACCAAGCTATTGGCTACTCCGCTGCACTGTAGTTTGGCCACAATAGATGCACATATATCTGCTGTCTCTCTCATTGGAACGGTAAAATTATTCTCCACAGTCTCAGCGAGTTCAACTTGGGGATCACTTTCTCCAACAAACAAAGAACTTGGTGGATCAGGATTAACATTTTGCAACATTTCACCAGAAGGTGAATCACATGCTGCACTAACATCAGTAACATGAGTGCTGTTCAAATGCTTTCGAAAACCAGAGTATGTACAGAACTGTCGACAACAGCCTTCTTGTGCACATAACAACTTAAACTTCAGTGAAGGATAAAAACTGTGTGAGAGTCTTAAATGAGAAATTAAAGAGGTGCTGCTTCCATGCAAGCTTTGACAACAGAAACACTTTAACATTTAGTTTAAAAGCTTTGCACGCAGTTCCTTTACCCTGGGTGACTCACTGGTAAGTCCAACATCGATGTTGTAGACTGTAGTCTGCAGAAAGGTAAAGATGTTGACAAGGGCTTCCTCGTACGTCAAGTTGAACACGTAGTGGACTTTAAAGAGTTCATCAACGGCACTCAAGGAGCTGGTTCCTGCACAAGGGATGAGATGTTTGTCCATAACCATGTAGAAATTGTCAATCCTCCCCTTGATCCTTCCTGTTCCGAGTAGATATGGCTGGTGGCCTTCCCTCTCACTGAGATGGCCTTCAATACTGGTGCAAGACTGCATCAAAACAAAACAACATGTCATTAGATGCATGAAACCAGTTAGGAAACTTAAAATGTTGTTAATGAAAACCACACTAAAAATAAAACAAACCCACAAAAAAACCTTCACCCAAAGTGCAAAAATAAAAGGTGTTCATATGTGTAGTAGCGTGAAAGGATTTTTTTTTTTTTTTACAACAAAAAATGAATACATTTTCTAATACACCCTAAGTTGATCCAAGATGTAACTTACTTTCTTCATCACAATATAAACAAAGAATTGTGTGGAAATCCAAGTGCTGCAAGTTAACAGCATTCAAGTGAATGCATACATTTTTATAAGTTTCAAAAGGTACATTTTTAAAGTGTGACATTATGGTTTTAACAATATTAATAATAACAATGAAAAGATTTTCTAAAGTATTTTGAGTTTTACCTTATGGAAATGCACAAGTCTTTCAACAGCCTCTGTTGGACTAATCTTAGTCTTCTTTCTTCCTGAAGAAGGAGGCAGGAGATGCAACAGGAGTAGGACAGCTGACATATCACTATCCCAGTCTGAATGAATGATGGCAAAAAAGTTAGACATTAATATTACAATAAAGCACACACACAGACACACTTAAGGCCCCCAAATACAAAAGAAACCAAAGCAAATTTCAAAATACAAAATCCTCAAATTGTACCATTTTCAGATCCTCGTCCCTCTGCTGAATTGATAAGACAGTGAATTTCTGCAGTTGAAGTAAGAGATCTGGCCTCATTGATGATCTTGTGCTTAAATGCGGTCTCCCATCTCTCAAGCAACTTGTTGGATGTTTCAGCATTGAACAGCAGACCAAAGTCTTGATTTATCTAAAGAAGAATCATATTAGATTAGACTCTTCACACTTTAACTCAACAAACCATAGATTTTTTGTTGCTTGATAAAATTAGAAATCATGATCATGCACAAATTTAAATGTTTTTGACATAGTTCTGAGAATTACTACAATGATGTTTAGGTAGTAAGTGTTAGCATGTGTCATAAATCTATGACTAAGGCCAAGTAGTAATAATGTGCGGAATTAAATATTTACACTTTTTTTTAACACTTATTCACAGCTAAACACATTTAAAACCTAAAAATAAGTCATATTTACCAATCCTTTCACGTCCAAAAATCTTGGAAAGATGTTAAGGATGTCAGCTGATTTTTTAGGATTATGCACCAGTTCTTGTCTATACTTAAAGGTTTCCTTCATTTTTAGCAAAACTTCACTTTCATCAGCTGTGTGGACAAGGAAAGAAATTGCCTCCCTGCATGCATCCCCTTCAAGTTGTTTCCCAGTGTCTATCCTTCGTGAACACGCTTTGGGTTCTTCCTTGATAAAGTTTTAAGGCGCCAGGCGATGAAACCTGTTCCCTTTTCCGGATCATAGAAATGTTCCTGTAAGAGACAAGAGAAACACATTTAAGATCTGTATAATCTTAACATAATATATAATACAACATTTAACTGTATAATACAAAAAACTAAATAAATAAAACCCACAAACCTATAAATAATTAAAACAGATGAACACGTTTGTGTTAAGTATATTAAGACAAATTCTTACATAGCCTTTTGTTGAAAACGGATCTCTCAGGCTGGGAAAGAGAGAAATAATGCCCAAGGCATAAGTCTCCCGTTGCATGCGGGTGGGGATTCTCCTAACATTCAGTAAAATATTTGATTAAGGACAGTACTAACTTGCTAAAACAATGTGTTTTAACCAATTTAACAATGGTTAAAAATGTATGCTTTTCATGCATCCATTCAATAAAATCTTACCCATGAACCTCTGTCATGTGGCTGACAACAATATTAACCAGCTGCCGTCTAGTACTGTGCTTTAAAGTTTTTGTGGCCTTGTATTCGTCAAGCACTTCATCACCACCAGATAGCTTTTTCAAAGCATCTTGGACAATCTGATAAAGTGACCACAAAATGTAATATTTGTAAAATAATAAAAGTGAATTTTTATATGACCAAATTAACCATAACAAACAACATATGCATATACCCGTTTTGCCCTTTCAGCATCTACCATCAAGCAGCTGCTGGCCCTTGTCACTTGATTCCGCGTTGTTTGCTCTGGATCTTCATGATCCGTTGAAGAGAGTGAAACTGTATCAGTACATGTGCTGACCGTTGATGATCTTGTGGGTGAAATCACTGAAAAAAAAAAATATTATTACCCTTTACAGTATATTTCCTTTAATTTGCAGTATATTTCCTTTATATTTCCTTAAATCAATATACCTTATATTTCTACTTTAATTTAAACAGTGCTATACAAATAGCTTTTACTGTACAGTCATCCTAAACGTTTTTTCTACATTGTGGTTTTGACAGATTATTTTGTCCAACCTTTCATCACTCGGCATCATGTGAACTCAAACTGTTAGGTTCAAATGTTAAACCAGACAAACACGTGGCAATATTCAAGAAATTTATAAAAACCCTTAATTTCTGTTCACATTTCACTGTACAGTAGGCTCTTTTATGGGTTTTACAGTTCTCTCTCTTCTTTCTACTTAATTTTCCTTGTTCTGAACTATACTATTGCAAAATAGAGGCCTTTAAAGAATGTCCAGAGATTTGAATAATTACCCTCAGGCAGGCCAGCAGACATATTTTCTTCCAAACATCTTACAGTCAAGCATACATGTGGACTGCTTTCCATTAACTCGTGGAAGATGTCCTCTTCTACATTAGTGTCCGTGTCATCAAATACTTGAAGATCTGCAGTTGTTGGTAATCCAAATTTGCTTTTCACTGAAAAAAAATTATAGACTCAAGAGACTGTTATGGCTTTAATAAGCACAACTCTGAACTGCACAATCTTAACTTACCTTCACTGAGAAAATATTGGAATGTAAAATCAGTAAGCAATTTTACATATTTTTTCACTCCTTGATATTGAACTTTCACCAACATGATGGAAGCTGTTGAAAATACATATTATATCACTTAATTCATAAAGAGAATCCATCTCACAAATTTGACATTAGTAAAATTAAATGACTTTCATTTCAATGTGATATAGAAACTTGTGTCATTATGATTAGTACATAAAAAACCAGCACATTATGTTTTTTAGCAACATTCAATTTTTTGTTTGATTTTTATTATTTTATATTGAGGGTTCTGAATATCATGTAAAATTGGGCATTATAGTTAGCAAAGTAGTAGGAAAATTATACGCCTATAAAAGCACATTAATTAAAAAACACGAGAATAACAATGTTAACTCTAACTTTAAAGTTCGAGTTCTTACAGTTCTAACTACAAAAGTCAGCTCTTCATGCAATTTAATATTATATTGAACAGCATCACTTCAATGTATGTGTATTAATACTATGCGACTACTAACAGTCTGCTCTCGTTCGTCTCTTCTGAGCTTAGCTGCTTTTGATCGTTATCAGTGGAGCTTAGCGCCCTCTTATGGCGAATATATCACTACTCGACTCGTGCTCATCATCAGTGCTTTTCACACCAGTTCTGTCAGTGTATTGTTACAGTACCTTAACAACTCGAAATACTGTTTTATTTTCAATCAGACGGTGTGTCAGACAAGTTATAAAGTAAGCAATTTGTGGATTAGTGTTTACCGAAGAAGCGAGCTGTTTCAAATGATTCAGTTCAATTAAGTGAACTGATTCGACCGGTTCACTAATATGAACCGGTTAAAAAAAGATTCATTTGTGAACCATCTTGCTAACAATCACGGCTAACTGTTTTACAGCGAGTGTATTTTGCGTCTGTTTTGAACGTAATATGAAAATCAGGTCTGTTCACTTGAAACGTCTATTCACCGTTTCATGTAAAGCACAAAAGAAAGCGAGTGCAGGCAGCCCGCGGCTCGCGCCACAAATCACAGTGAACATGAATAAGTTAGTTCATTACACCGAAGCTATGAAGTTCAACTAAGTCTTGACAGACGCTGCTTTACAGCTATTTTTTTAATAATGTTAGATTCTAAACTACATAGGTTTGGAGAATGTAACATTAACGGTGCTAACGTTAAATGCTAATTCCTCTGACCATTCATTTCTAGCACATGTTGGCTAGTCACAACAAAAGGAAACACAACAGTTAAATTAACCGCTAATTTCTCATAACGTATTCTTAAATACCAAACCCTGAACCAAATACAAAAACCCGTTTAAACTGTTAAATGTTTGACTTTACCTTTATTTTCCCACTAACCAGCTTGTGTCCTGGCTCCAGTTGATTGTCTATCTTGTATAAATTGAAAAGTGGTTAACGTTAGAACTTGAAAACCTGGTTAGAAAATGTATGAACGTTAATTAAACATGAAGTAAATGTAGAAATGTATTGAATATTTGTGGTTAAATAAATTGTATACCTGTTTGAAAACGGCTTTCCATGTGCTGTCCGCCATTAATCAAAAAGGAAGTAACGTGAAGCGACCGGAAATGAAACTAGCTCTTTTCTAGTGTCAATTATGTCAACTCTCTGTAATAACACATACTCTGACCACAGAGTTACACTGCAGGTGTATATGTCACGTAAATCAACACTACAAACAACACTTTTTAACTAAAAAAATGTAACACCTTAAAAACAACTCCAAACAACACTGGAAATTTTGCTGTGTAGATGTTAATCCAGGATCGCATCCTATTTGGTAAAATCACACCCAGCGGATGTCTTTTTAGCGCATACGTATGGGCTGATAACCACTGATAACAACCCATTAAATCGAATAAGTGAGATCAAAGTCGATCGAAATGTTTCCCATTCCAGGTTGCGGCTGGAATGGCATCGGCTGCGTAAAACATATGCCAGAGTAATTGGCGAAGGGCGCTGTCCACACGTATGGTGCTGAATGCGCATGTTACGCAGAGTGACAATGTTTTACTATTTATTAGCCTATTTCGGGTCAGTGTATCACTTGCATTTTTTTTGCCAAGACAGTAATATTAAAGGTTTAACGTGACTTGGAGGACTTGAAAAAGCTAACTGCAAAGTTTCAATAGCTTTTCGGTGGTTGTGTAAATTAACCCGTAAACCTTGGACCGCTTATTGCACATTTTCCAAAACTGCAAAAGACAATACAGCTTAAACTTGAGGTATGTTCAGTATCTCATGCTGTAATTACTCCTTTAAAGCCAATTGAACTGAACACTGAAACTCAGATTAACCCTGAGGAATTATGATAAACATTTATTTTTAAAACAGATGCGGTAGGCTATGGGCGCAGGGCTCTGTCAAAACGACTAGTGTTGAATGCGCACGCTAGGCTGTGCCATGCGTTCAGTGCTCTGACTAATGTTTAATCTTTCTTGGATGTTTATTTCAAAAACTTGATTTGGGGCCGTGATTTGAAACTGTGAAGAACCGTCCTACAATAATGTATACCTCGTCACTATGCATTACACAGAAAAAAAAAACTATTTCTGCAAAATTAATGTATTCATTTTCATTCGACTTAGTCCCTTAGGTGTCGCCACAGTGGAATGAACCGGCAACTATTCCAGCATATGTTTTACGCAGCGGATGCCTTTCCAGCCGCAACACACACACTCACACACTACGGCCAATTTAATTAATCAATTCCCCTATAGCGCATGTGTTTGGACTGTGGGGGAAACCGGAGCACCCGGAGGAAACCCACGCCAACACGGGGAGAACATGCGAACTCCACACAGAAATGCCAACTGACCCAGGCGGCACTCGAACCAGCGACCTTCTTGCAGTGAGGCGACAGTGCGACACCACTGACCACCATGCCGCCGATTTATACAAAGTTGTTGCAAACAATTTATGTGTTGAATTTAAACAAATAAATTAAATTTAGTAATGTTCAACTGAATTTGTTTGTTTAAACTCAGCACAAATAAACAGTTTACAACCACTTAATTTAAAAAATCCAAGGAATCATCTTTAAATATTTTTTTCTGTGATGAAACCAACATGAAAGCAGGGTAAGCACCCCGCTGTCCTCTCTTAACATAATTCTGAACAGCGACGTAGTTCTCCTATGCAGTCCCCCATTCAGGTAATGATCTGACTCAATCCTGCTTAACTTCAGTGGAAAGCTAGTCTTGGCCTAGAGAGTGAAATAGCTGTGAAATTGGCGTGCCAATATGCTTGACTTGCAAAGAAACTTTACTAGCATAAAATAAGCAAAGCAGGAAAAAGGCTCTGGCTACGCCCTGCTAATCAGAAAACGTAACAAACAACACGTTAATTGCATTTGTGAAAAAAATATAAATTCACAAACGCACCTTGAAACTTGACCGTGACTGTGAAAATGGGACGTTATAAGAAAGGAACAAGGGTAAAAAGAACTGATGTGTGGTCAGAAGCAGGAGGAGTAAAAAATGTTGTAAATGAGCTATGTAAAGTAGACATTTTAAACAGACCAACGAACTACTCCTCAGATATATGGAATGAGTTGTCCATGGCCTTATTTGGCCAAGATCTGCAAAAAAATCGTTATTGGTTATGGCTCACTTGGACCAAGAATCGCAACAACATCAGAGAACGATTAAATCAAAAAGAAAACAAAGCAGCAATTACAGATTCTCCAGGTGAAATAGAACAACGACATCAAGGTATCCTCTACTTAATATTCAACTTTGATGCACTTAAGGTTTGTGCAAAAGGACTGCTGATGTCTAAGGCCCGGATGACACCAACCAATCAGTGTGCACAAAGCAACGCAGCATCATCGAGGTGGGCTGAACAAAAGAACTAGTTGAGAGTGAAAGTGCACACGGGAGATAACGCTGGATAACACCCGATATCTAACTCACTCGGCAAAGACTGTTTATGAAGTGAAGTGAAGTGAAGTGTAGTGTGGCCAAGTATGG
>CAIGQV010013689.1:0-13210 GCA_903798115.1 Danio jaintianensis
TCCATCTAAAGATATTCCCATTCTAACAGAGATTATACAGGGTGACCAGAAGTCCTCTTTTTTCCAAACAAGTCCTCTTTTGGGGATTTTTCTATATCTCTGAAAATGTCCATAACTCTGTTTTTGTTCTAAACAGTCATCATTAATTGAATGTGTTTTTGCATTATGTTTATATTTTTCTTTAAGCCTGATATATATATATTAAGAATGGCTCTGCAGCCCGAGCCTCTGCTGACTGCACACACACAGCTGTCAGTTGTGCAGGGCTGGAGGTCTTCATCAGGGACTATTCATACTTGATGTCCTTGCTATTGTAATAAAAATTAATAGGTTGCAAATAGGTTGTGGAGGACACTAATAGAAATGTTTGCAACATCTTGTTGCAGGCCACTATTGGTCGGTCATGTGCTTATAGACATCGGCCAGTGCATCTCAATCCCTCAGCACTAACACTGCAGTGCTGCACATGGCTCCTCAGTAGAGTAAAAGCAAACGGGAAATAGTGGATTTTTTTTTCTTTCTTAAATTTCAACAGATTGTGTTTAATTTTACTTTACCCTATTAAAAAAGAAACATTGTCATGTAAAATATGTTAAATGCTAAAAAAATTATTTGTTTGTTATTATTCTATTGTTGGCCAAAAGTCTATGTTCATTCATTCATTCATTTTCTTTTTGGCTTAGTCCCTTTATTAATCTGGGGTCGCCACAGCAGAATGAACCGCCCCAAAAGTCTATGTAAACGATGTTATTACTTCATGTATTACTTTGTTACTTTACGTTCAGTAACTCAGTTACATGGTTGTGAATGCAGTCTTCAACATATTTACAGCCTACAAAGATCATGTTTGTCATAGTAGTATTTCCATAGTGTTAAGATAAATCACCTTTATTTCCATAGGGCTTTTTACAGTACAGAGTGCTTTAAGCAATAAGCTGGTCCAATTCAACTGTAAATGAAAATGTCAGGTATCAGTTTTTACTTATTTCATCAATGCTGCAGCTGTGTATAAAATGGGGGTGTCATTGTCCAGCTCTGTTAAACCATCATGTAACGGTATCAGTGAAGTGTGATCATTAATATAGTTTAATAGGTGCCTCAGACAATGTAATTTATCACTTAGTGTTATAAGTTGTGTAGTGTCTATTTCAGACATGAAGTTTTGAAAAAGTCTATCAGACTGCAGAGTGAAAACGGTGGTTAGGACGCTCCGTACAGTGAATTTTTAGTCTCAAAAAATCTTTTAGTCTCACACATCACCAGTGATTCGTCTCTTTTGTGACAGATAGGCAGAGGACAATTTTGGGCCCCCACCAGATATTAAATGATGCATAATAAAAAGTTGGAACCTTAAATGAACTATATATATATCTGATAACACATTAATATTTAGATTTTCAAATAATAAAAAATACATTTAATTAAACAGGTAACACATAACCCCCTATATAAGCATATAAGTAACTCATATCTTTATAAGTAGTGGTGTACCCTTGTTTATTATATACAAACCTTGCTCTGTACTGTTGTAATGCTAAGACCTGACAGTGCATTTTTTGTGAGTCTATTTTTGTAAGTTGTTTCTTTGTACTTTATTTGAAAGTCACTTAGATAAAAGTGTCTGCTAAATACCTAAATTTTAATGTAATATAGTAATTTTCTTACAGTCTTTTGGCATTTAAGTGAACTAATATTAATAATTATTATTACTGTTATTATTATTATTATAACAATAATAATTTTAAAAAGCTTTCTTTCATTGTAACTGATGCATTGTAGTGTTAATTTAAGTAAAACAGTAGTTGTATGGTTAATATGAGCTTCAATGAACAAGTAATGCTTTAAACACTGGAGAGTATCATGAAGCAAGCTCTTCAATTAGGCCATGAGTGTGTGCGCTGCCCATCCCCCACTGCGGGCTTAATTGAAGGCCACGCCCACCCCTCCCCCACCGCACCTGCAGCTCAGAGTCTGACTGAGTTCATTAGGTCAGAAAATGGATCTGGAAAGATTGAAAAGAAGAATGGAGCGACTGCGATCCCACCACAACAAATGTGAAGCGTCTGCATTAAAGGTAAGACTTTTAAAATTAATTTCACTCATGTTAATTGTTTATAACTCACGGTTTTCGCGCCGGTTCGGTAGTTGTGTAGGTCAAATCTGATGTTTTTAATGGTTCGGCCTCTCATTAACTCATCTGGCACCACGTTTAGATAATTTTAGCTTAAATATAAGTCAAGACTTAATCAATATGACATTTTTATATTCATATTTATATTCATTAAGAATGGGGATTTCTTGTGGTAAATTTAATGTTAGTTTAATGTAGCAGTAGGCCAATATGTCTGTTGGTAAATTAACATCAAGTAAAGGTGTGTGTGTATATATATATCTCTGTAAGTGTTTGGTGTCTCTAATTTGCGTGCTTGGCCTGTTGTTTGGGCCTGATGTTAGTAAGTTTAGAGAGGGGGGAGGGGGAGGGGTGCGGTGGCGCCTCTGGAACTCCAGAGCACTGTGTAGTTCAGGGAGGGGGAGAATATCACTATACACCTGCATGATGCCATATTACACTGCTTTATCTTTAAACTCATGAGCTTTTTCATGTAGATTACTGATGCTGAAACATTATAAAGTGCTGTAAAACATGTCCAGTAGTACTGTATAGCTTGCTAATTGTAGACTTTAGCTGGATTTTTATGTATATATATATATATATATATTACACACACATTTTTATACAGTTGAAATCAGAATTATTAAACCGCCTTTGAATTTTTTTCTTTTCTTTTTTAAATATTTCCCAAATGATTTTTCCACAGTATTTCCTATAATATTTTCTCTTCTGGAGAAAGTCTTATTTGTTTTATTTCAACTAGAATAAAAGCAGTTCTTAATTGTTTTAAAACAATTATAAGGTCAATATTACTAGCCCCCTTAAGCAATATATTTTTTCGATAGTCTCCAGAACAAACCATCCTTATACAATGACTTGCCTAATTACCCTATCCTGCCTAGTTAACCTAATTAACCTAGTTAAGCCTTTAAATGTCACTTTAAGCTGAATACTAGTATCTTGAAGAATATCTAGTCTAATATTATGTGCTGTCATCATGGCAAAGAGAAAAGACATCAGTTATTAGAGATGAGTTATTAAAACTATTATGTGTAGAAATGTGTTGAAGAAAAATCTTTTCTATTCTTTATGTAATACGTTTTTAATCTTCTCTTTGTTAGGTAGTGGGAGCAGAGAAGTGCATCGTTGATCTAGAGAAGTCAGCAGAGGTATGTACCTTTACACAATCAGTGTAAGTTTTCAGTAGTTTTTACTAAGTAATAAGAGTCCATTTTTAAAATAAATGTTAAAAAGTGATAACATGATATAAATAAATTTGAATATCTAAAATCATCATAAGAATGAGAATTTTTTTTTTTTTGTACCACTGCTAATAATTTGCATTTACTAGCAAAGGATATAGATAACACACTCAGGTGGAGGTGTGACTTGCTCGATCACATGCCCCAGTAGTACGGTGGACGCCCCATGTTTGTCTCACTTTCTGAGCACATGCACATCCAAATCATCACTGACTTGACCTAAATCATCTATTACACTATCTAAACAAAACAGAAGGTAGTTTAAACAATTAAACTATTTTATTTGCTAGTAAATGCTAATTATTAGCAGTGGTACTAACAAAAAATGATCACAAGAGTATTTACAGTAGTACAGTCATAATCATCCTGTTTAACCAATCCTGTGCAGAGAGAGGTTATGGGACCATCCAGCTCATTAACATATGGGCACAGAAATGCATAAATGTAGAAATGCATAAATTACAAAAATGTGGAAATAGATGTAGCATAATGACACTTATTTATTGTGAGAATTATTTATTTTGGCATTTTATGTATTTATTTATTTATTTGTGACACACTCTGTGAAAACCTGCCTAAAGTCATTTTTTTGTGATTTGCTGTTTTTGGTATAATCAATCACTCTAATCTAATTCTAATTATCGTTCTACACAATGTAAAGAATATTCTGTGAATATATAACCTTGATCTCTTTAATATTGACAGAGTTCAGCCATGTCAAAGATTTGCTTAGTTTCAGACTCAGAAAATCATCTTTTTAAGAAATTCCAATTTAAAGAGAAGCTTATTTAAAACACATCTGAACCATAATTATCCTGACTATGTGCCATATACCAAATTAAAGCTAACATTCTCCCATTTTCAGTGATGTACGACAAGTAATATTTTGCATTTCAGTCCTTTTCATTTTTAAATGTAAAAAATGCCTGTGTGTTGCTGCAGGTCCTTGTGAATAAGCAAAGTGTATTATGAACATGCAGTTTAAATACCAAACATTGCGCCATTGACTGAATTTTATTTGTCTATTTTTAGTTCCTCAAAAGCTTCATGGTGCAGGAACAAAAAAAATGAGAACTGCATTGGGCTGAAACTTGCGTCGTTTTTTTCTTCATCAGGGATAATTTAGTGCCCTTTAAAGCTGCGTTGAAACAACATTATTTACATTACACTTATCAAAAGTGACTTACACACATGTACCATGAACACTTAATATTATTATTATTATTATTATTATTATTATTATTGGCCTTGACTGAAGTCCACTCTACGAAGAAAAATACTGAAACATTTTCCTCAAACTTCTCAACTAAAGAAAAAGTCATGAACATTTGGGAAGACATGGGGGAGAGTGAATTATCAGGAGCGTAAACTTACCCTTGAACTAATAAACCTTAAGGGTTACAATTAATTACTCTTGAAACTCTTTAACGATTTAATAAGTATGCATTTTACTTACAGCTTGATATCCATGAAGAGTCGGAGTCAGACGTCTCGAGCTGCTCTGGTTTAGACCCAGATTACAAGCCAACTAGTTTGTCATGCAGTGATGTTAAATTAAGCCCTGGTCTGAAAGGTGCAAGCAAGTCCAGTGAAGATTCTAATGCAGACGAAGGTGATTTAACCATTGATAAACTAAAAAACCACAAAACTTTCATCAAAAGACACAAAAAAAAACAAACAGTTGACCAATAGAAAACAAGACAAATCAACAGTGACCGTAAAAACCTGCACGAAAAGGGAAGACTTGAAGCGAGCATGGGACAAAAAACACTACTGTCTCTTCTGTAGTAAAGCACAGGCCAAGATTTCACGACATATGGAGAGAAAACACATTGACATCAAAGATGTGGCTTATGCCTTCAGCTTTCCCTTGGGTTCGAAAGAAAGAAAAGTTCTTTTGGAACAATTAAGAAATAAAGGTGACTTTAAACACAATTCAGAGGTTTTAGAAAAAGGCACAGGACAAATTGTAACATGGAAACAGCCTTCAAATGATGCCACTTTTCAGGATTACTTACCGTGTCCTTACTGTTTTGGTATGTTCCGAAAAAAAGATCTTTGGAGACATCAGTCATCATGCAAAACAAAAAAGTTGTGTGTAAAAGATCAAGATGACAAAGACAAAAATAACAGCCGAGGGAGAGTGCAGAGTCGTGCAGCTTGTCTGCTTCCAATTGCAGCATCCACCGATGGGTGTCAGCGCATCATAAACTCCATGCGCCAAGATGAAGTGTCATTTCACATTAGAAATGATTCTTTGATCTGCAAGTATGGGGAATCGCTTTATGCGAAACACGGTCGAGTAAAATCAAGGCACCAGTACATCTCACAGAGAATGAGGGAGCTTGGTCGTTTTATGGTAGTCTCTAAAGAACTGGACAAGACTGTCAGTGGACTTGAAGATTTGTGTACACCAGCAAAATTTCAATTTGTTGTTAATGTTGCCAAGCGTTTAACCCAATTCAGTCCAGGAAAAAATGAGTACGGGAAACCTTCAACGGCGGTGAAAATTGGGTTCTGTCTGAAAGGGGCTGTAGAGGTCCTGATTGGGCAGGCACTAATCAAAGAGGATGATTTGTTAGAGAAAAAAGCAAAAAAATTCTTCGAACTCCTGGAAAAAAACTGGAGGAACAGTGTTTCCATAAGCGCTCACCAAACTCTACAAGAAAAAAGATGGAACAAAGTTGATGACATCCCTCTCACCAAAAATGTCATTGCCCTTAGAGACCATCTCAGAATGGTAGAAGATAACGCAAAAACAGAACTGACACAGCAAATGAATTTATCTGCATACAAGAAATTAAATGAGACCGTTCTTGCTCAAGTTATTATTTTTAATAAACGTCGTGAAGGAGAAGCTTCACGCTTAACTCTGGAGACCTACAAAACAGCAAGTTTAAATGCCATCAACGAGGACATCTACAGCACATTGTCACCACTGGAGAAGGAGCTGAGCAAGATGCTAACTCGCATCGAAATAAGGGGCAAACGAGGAAGGAAAGTTCCTGTTTTCTTGACAGAGAGAATGATAGAATCTATCAATTTGCTAGTTGAAAGGAGAGAAGAAGCTGGTGTTCCTGCAGACAATCCATACCTCTTTGCAAGACCTGGTGTATTCACCAACATTCGTGGATGTGACTGTCTTAGAAAATATGCAGAACAAAGCAAAATAGAAAATCCAGAACTCCTAAGATCAACAAAGTTACGAAAACAAGTCGCCACACTCTGTCAGCTCTTGGATCTTACGGAACAAGAACTAGAGCAAGTCGCAAGATTCATGGGTCATGACATTAGAGTCCACTGTGACTTTTACAGACAGACAGATAAAACATTTCAAATTGCCAAAATAAGCAAACTTTTGTTTGCCATGGAGGAAGGGACTGAAACCTTGAGGGGGAAAAACCTTGACACGCTTCATCCTTCCGTAGGTGGTAGGTATCAAGTTTATTTCAATGCAATTGTATGTTGTAGTCCAACATTTGTTTTACATACAGGCTTTGGCCAATGGAGTCATTAAAAAAACACCGTTGACATAGCTATACCGTTTATGGGGCTATACAATTTGCTACTGTTGCACAATAACATTTAGCACGTAATAGGAATATACTTTTACGTAGATCAAGTGTATCACACTTTGCTCTCTTAACTAATGGTAACTGATGTATTAAGAGTTTTGGACAAGCAGTACTATATTGATTTTTTTTTTTTTTTTTTTTTTACAGGTGAAAGTTCTCCATCCACCTCAGTCTCACAGAGACAAAGAAAAGAAGGAAGACCAAAGAGAAAAAGAGAGTCAGATGAAGGTATGACTTGAATTTTACAAACTCATCTTAGTAAATGGTTTGTGCTGCTGTTTGTATTGTAGTAGATTTGAGATGGGTACACTTGTTTCTTTTTCACTCAGCAAGCAATAATGACTCTGACAACATGAATTTAATCAACAGTACAACTTTACTGAAATTTATCTCAAGATTTTACAGGGATGCATTCACTTTAGCAGTGCACACACATACTTAATCATTCTCACATTCATCATGGGCAATGCGTTTAAAGATGAAAAGCCCCTAAACAAATTTCTTTACTATTTCTTAACCATTTCTGTTTCAATTAATGAAAAAAAATAGATGAAACATTACTAAACATGTTTACTACGTCACAACATCTCCCTGAACCAGTGTTCTTGAAAGTAAAGTCTCTCTACTTGAGGATCCCTTACAGGTGCTAATGTTTGTCTGTTGCAGATCAAACTGATGGTGTGAGCTCGACCAAGCAGCCCTCAGCTCAGATCAAGAAGAAGAAGAAGAGAGCGGTGTATGACTTCTCCCCTCAGAAATCATCAGACCACTGCAGTGATGACCAGGTTTCAGAGGTTGAAGGTGAGCCAGTGTTTCTCTTAATTAGGCATAATTAGCTTTTTTAGGCATGATAAGCAGATCCAGACCCTGTTGCCGCTTCAAATTTGTGCTGAAGGTCTGGGCCCAAAGCAGTAAGGTTCTCAAGAAATCTTATGATTTCATCATCTGTAAGACAGATATTTATTAAAAACAACAAAGATATCAAGCAATATATAGCAAAGTACTATGCAAACTCTTCTTGCTTACCGTTGCTCTCTATTGGCTTTCTCAAATGCTGCTCAAAGATGGCTGCCTGAATAGCAGGGATCTGTATTGTTCTAGAAACTAGAGGAGAATTCCAGCAGATTTCTTACATTTAAGTTTAAGTGAGCGTTAAGGCAATTCTAGGACAGAAGCATGGGTAAAATAAAATATAGGTTAAAGATTTTGAAACAAATGTTAGTCTTCATACAGTTTAAAATTCTGTTTGCATAATTATATACTTTTGTATAATGTACATAATACAGTGCTGGTAAAGAAAGTAATACTTACTTTGCACTTGTTGTCTTCATTCAAACAACAATGTTCCAGATCTTTGCTCTGACCAAATGCATTTTCGAATAACACATTTTATACTGTTCACACCTGTACTTGGTGTTATATACTAGTACTTTGACCAATCAAAATGCATCTTGTTACAAGGTGTACCTCAGATGTCTGAGTCAAAATGTTTGATGATTGTACAGAAAGTCCATTTGCAAGAAGTCAGCTTGTTGTTTAAGGGTGTACTCACACTATGTACAGTTGCCTTGAACCATGCCAAAGCACGCTTGTCCCCCCTCCCCTCTCCCCCCGACGGCCTGCACTCACACTGCATTCAAGCCGGAGCACGCTTCCGTCATCGATGATGCTCTGTTCAGTTTAACAGAAGAGAAGCGCTCTCGCTCAGCACAGTAGAGATTGCTGTAGTTATATTGTTTTGTATTATGTTTAGTGGTTTGGGATGCAGTGACACACAGTCAGATCTTCTGCTGAACAGATCCAGCACTTTGGCACTCATAAATGATCATAAAGTCCTCGTGCTGCAGGTATTAGGAGGTTTGCTGAAGGTGCAGCTGATGTGCAGTGAGGGGTTTGTGTCTTTAATAAACTATGACAGCTCGTGTTCATTGAACAGTAAGAATGATTAATAAATCCATATCAAACAGTCCCTTAAAGTGACGTCGCGTCTTCAGTTTCGGGCTCAGGCACGCTTTTCACTCACACTACAAGCGTACCGCGCCAAAGCCCAACCGAACCGCACTCTGGCACACCTCGTCCAACCAGGCCAGTGCCGGCCAACTGAACCGCGTCTGGGCACGGTTCGGATAGCCTAGTGTGAGTGCACAGCACCCTAAGACTCCTAGTCATTATCTGTGCTTCAGTAGAGTATTTGAGCATTCACTGACCGCTGATATTTGTCTGTTGCAGATCAAACTCATGAAGTGAGCTTGACCAAGCAGCCCTCAGCTCAGATCAAGAAGAAGAAGAAGAGAGCGGTGTATGACTTCTCCCCTCAGAAATCATCAGACCACTGCAGTGATGACCAGGTTACAGAGGTTGAAGGTGAGCCAGTCCCAGATAGCAAGCACTTGGTTGGTTCACCTAGTGAAGCACTCTTGGTTTAGTTGCATGTATTTACCTATGGCCCAAGCTCTTTTTGCCGTAACAGGTCCGCCCAGTGTTTAATTTAAACAGTTTTCATAGTCACTACTGTGGTGAAAAGCTTAAATTAGCATAAATTAATGTTAATATGGCATAAATTACTGTGATTGTTTGTTATGCCAAGAAAAACAAAAATTGATAATGTTGATTTGTTGTTTAAAAGTTTGATTCTCTAAAAGACACTGACAAGATCAAATCAGGTCAATGTTATGAAATATGACACTGTGTTGATTATACTTTACTGATAGCAGCCAGACATATTTTGGCCACTGTACATCTGAATCACTCAAAACACACAGACATCAAGAATCAGTGTATGCATCTCAATGATAGTGACAACTCCTTGCTGCAGTGCATGCTGTGCTGTGCAAGTTTTGTATGATTCTCCCAGCATGCATTACAGCATAAAGCATGTCACCATTGTTAAAACTGATACACTGATTCTTGTTGTCTGTGTGTTTTGAGTGATTAAGTGTTCAATGATTTCTTTTTAAACCTGATAAATGCACTGCTGGGTCTCAATATGCAAAACTATGATTTACCATGATGTACTACACAGTTCCGTGTAAACCAAGACAATCATCATTATACAAGGCAAGGCATTATCAGACAGATAGATCTACTGATTTTTTTTTTTCACTTGGTTTCCAGTGTTTGGGCCGAGGACCCAGGCATATAGTGGCCCCCACCATATGCCAGGTTATGGCCTGAAAGTGGCCCAGATAGAGTTTGCTATCAGGGGTGTTTCTCATGAAATCTAAACAAATTCTGGTTAGGCCAGGTTTTAACTATCAGATTTTACTGTCAGGGCTTAAGTAGAGGTAGACGTTGACCATCCACAATACTTAAGCATTCACTGACCGCTGATGTTTGTCTGTTGCAGATCAAACTGATGGAGTGAGCTCTTCTAAGCACCCCTTACCTCAGATCAAGAAGAAGGGAGTGGCCAAGGGGAAAGCAAATGGTAGCAAATGTGAGAATTGATCAATTTAATGTTTATTAGAGCAATTATTGTAATGAATTGTATGTATTTTATTTGTTTATTCATTATTATTATTTTTTTTATAATATTGCTTCAGATAGCTGAATCCATTCATTATAGGCCATGGAGGTTCAGTTTGTAGTCAGTGTAGGCATGTCCGGTATCTCATTTCCAGGATGCGATTAATTAACACGTTTCATCACAGTATACAGTATTATCACGGTATTCAATTTAATAGGAAATTGAAAAAAAATCCATAGTTTTAAAAATAACTTAACCAACATCAGTGTTTACCTCATAGAAACAACTTTAATTATTTTAAATAACAAAAAGTACCTCAAACATGAGCACAAATAAATGGATGCACGTGCAGACTGCGGCTGAATCCTCTGTGACTGTGGGCTGATGATCCAGCACTGCTGTATGGCACAAAGAGACCAGACATTAATTGTTTGATTAAATATGCTACAAATATATACATTCCAAAATATATAATTATTTTGTTCTACAATAGTCCTGCTGCAAGACGCAATGATGATGCTGAGATGACGTTTTCCACTTTATTTGCAGCTTTCTTGCAGTGCAATAGTAACAATGAACTCTGAAAATAGGCAAATATACAAAAAACATCTTATTTAAATGAGCATTACTGACACGTACTAATTTACTGTCTGTTTTCTGAACAAGCCAACCAGTCCGCTAATTTAGTGAGGTGGACATGTATAAGCAGCAAGTTCATTTGCACTGTGTGGCAGACAGCGTCCATCATCAGCTTACAATCTAAATTATTATTTCACTCTACAACTTTTTAAAAAATCTTATATTTGATTTATTATATGTGACACACGTTAAACTACGCTGAAACAAGCAAGCTTTAAACAATTTTTAACATCCTGTCCTTCAACTGGTAGTTTTAAATTAATGTTAAAGATGGAAATGAGCAGTAAACTTACCTTTATCTCCCTGAATGGGGGTCGTGAAATTGAACATGTTAGACGTGTTCCTGTGTTTTTCTGCCACTTTGTGTCCTCGTGTCTCACACAGAGTGAATCTTCCACCAGAAGTCCCTCGACTTCCATAAAAAATAATTCCAATCTTTGGATAAATTGTCAGTCGTCATCCTTTCGCCATGCTTCTTCTCCATGTGGGGATAGTTTACATTAGTGTGCTCTGCTCTTTTACACATTTAATGTAATACCGTTGTTTGTCTAAGTCAGGGAACAGTCCAGGAATTTGATATTTGGCCTAGAGTGGTGACCTAGTATCATGATTCAGTGTGCTGTACAATATTGAACTCTTGGATCATGATTTATTCCAAAAGATCAAAGCAAATTTGATTTCCAATGTCATTACCCCTTTAATTCATTGATTGATTAGCTCTGATACATAGTTAACATCTTTGGGAATTTGTTTTAATTTTTTTAAGGATATAATTGCATTTACTTAAGTCAAGAACTATTTGAGAAAGCTAAGTTTTTGGTCTGGTTTTTATGGTTATACAATCCATTTTGTCTTGTCAGTTGTAGAGACCACCACGATAACCAAACGCCCGTGGAGTGATAAGGAAAGAAGGGCGGTCAGTAAACATCTCAGTAGCTTCATAGCGCAACGCAGAGTTCCAGGTAAAACCGCCTGCATGAAGTGTCTTGCTGAAGAAAACGCCTTAAAGGAGCGAACTTGGAAGGACATAAAAAACTTTGTTTATAACACTATCGTTACCCTCAAGCGGAAATCTGCTGCAAGAATGCTTCAGTTTTAAAAAGGATTAGTTTACTTCCAGTAGCATGGTGTATAGAAAATGCACTCACCCTCTTGCCATCTAAGATGTTCATGCCTTTCTTTCTTCAGTTTTAAATAAATTGGTTTTTAAGTACAACTGAGGAAAGAAAGACATGCACTTCTTGGATATCAAGAGGCTGAGCACATCTGTCAATAACTTGTTCTGGAAGTAAACTAATCCTTTCAAATCCTGTCCCTTTCTATACTCTCCTTTTTTTTTTTTTTTTTTTTTTCTTCTTTTTGTTCCTTAATGTCTATTGTGCTGTTAATGTCAATCAAGGATTGGATTGGATTAGGTGATGTTTATGATTAAGAGAATGTTGAAAAAATGTTTAAGTACCATGTTTTTAAACAACAGTTGAAAAATTATATTGCGGCCCTTTTTGGCATTTCTCAGGCAGCTTCTTGGTGATTACCAGAAAAATGCTTAGTAATGCAATAAAATTGAAAGTGTTTGTAAAAATTATTTGAGTCATTATTCTGCTGGTGTTGTTACAGTTCAATGATGACTTAGAGCTGTCTACATTAAAACAAACAACATATAATGTATTAATATTGTACTTAATACAATTCAGTCTGCAATGAACTCAATGGCGCCCCCATCAGGAATGAACTCAAAAGCGCCGCATGAAAATGTCCTCACACCGCTGGTTAAAAACTTTTTCTTTTCCTTTTGTTTTTTAAAGAATCTGAGGTGATAACATTAATCCTGGAGACATCTACTGTTCAAATATAGTAAACATTTACTTGTAGCTGTGCCAGAAATGGTGGTCCTCAGTTCATAGGTTAATTTACCCGGTCCTCACTACCACTGTCATACAGGAATGTGTGTGTGTGTGTGTGTGTGTGTGTGTGTGTTTGTGTTTCTGTGCAGCTGTTTGTGCAGCTCTGTGTGGTTGCATGTCTGTCTGTGTGTATGTATGCTCATTTGTTTGTGCGTACCTGTGTGTCTGTGTGCATGTGTCTGTGCAGCTGTGTGTTTGTGTGTGCTCATCTGTGCAGTTGTGTGTATGCAGCTCTCTCTCTCTCTCTCTCT
>CAIGQV010013703.1:1246-11338 GCA_903798115.1 Danio jaintianensis
CAGATGTGTGTTGCTCCATTAACTCACACACACACACACACACACACCCCGCTGCTGATTCTCCATACAGCAACTTTAGTCACAGTTGTTCACGCTCCTGGTCTGTTTCTCCTGTCTGTAGGGTTAATCTGAGGATCTTCTTCTGTCAGTGGAGCAGATGGCAGTAAACCCACAGCTCGGGTAATTCAGCGTATTATGCGGATTCTGCCTTTCGGTTTCAATGACGGGTAAGATGGAAACGCCCTTCTACCACGATGAAAGCGTTCCAAACTTTGGGCAGATTCCAGAGTATGATCGATACCAGAGCCACAAGATGATGAAGAAGAGCAGCACGGGGCACAGTTTCCCGGGCGGAGGTGGTGGCACGGGTCTGAAGCTGCTGCAGGGTCCGGCGGGCAGCGGTGCGGGGGGCAGCAGCGGTGTGGGCATCAGCTCCGGCAGTGGATCCCTCATGCCCACCGCAGACATCAACCTGCTGAAGCTGTCCTCGCCCGATCTGGAGCACCTGATCATCCAGTCCAACCAGGGGCTGGTCACAACGAGCCCGGCTCCCGGCGGCTCCAGCAACCCCTTCATGTACCGCAACCAGGCCACCAACGAGCAGGAGGGCTTCGCGGACGGGTTCGTCAAGGCGCTCGCTGACCTGCACAAGCAGAACCAGCTGGTGGCGCCGCCATCGCCGTCGCCCGCACCCCTGCAGAGCCCATACCAGCGCAGCCTGATGCCCAGCACAGACATGCCTATCTACACCACCCTGAGCAGCTACACCCCGTCCCCGTACCCTGCTGGGCAGCTGTACCCGCACACCTCCGCCCACTCCGCAGGGCTACACCCTCAGGGCCGTGGGCCGGATGCGCCGCAAACGGTGCCTGAGGTGCCACACCCCCCTGGCGGGGACCCCTGCAGCTCTCCGCCTGCGCTCTCGCCCATCGACCTGGAGACGCAGGAGCGCATCAAGGCGGAGCGTAAGAAGCTGCGGAACCGCATCGCCGCATCCAAGTGCCGCAAGCGCAAGCTGGAGCGCATCTCGCGGCTGGAGGAGAAGGTGAAGGTGCTGAAGACGCAGAACTCCGACCTGGCCTCCACCGCTGGCATCCTGAGGGAGCAGGTGGCGCAGCTCAAGCAGAAGGTGATGAACCACGTCACCAGTGGATGCCAGATCTCCGTCAGCTCCGCCAGCATGAGCAAGGGTGGAGACAGCGGCTGCTGAGGGGTGGAGCTGCGGGCGCAGTCTCTCACCCAGACCTGGAGCTCTCTCTGTCTCTGGGGGAGAAAGGAACACCATCACCTGTTCATAACCTTCATCCCCTCCGTCACCTGTGCTCCTCAAACCCGCACATGCGGAGTGTGTTCTCCAGCTGAACACACACACACACACTCTGCAGCTGGAGGATCATAAAGGGAACCAAACTCAATGCACTTGGATTTTATTTGTCTTTGTTTTGCCGCTGAAGGAGGATTTCTTCGCCCAGCTCCAGCAGGGCGTCTTATTGTTCACTTCAAGAGGAGGCAAACCAACAAAAGAAAGCTGTTTTCCTTGAGACTGTGTTTCGTTTACCCGCTGGATGATCTTTATATGTTGTAGGGGTCTGTGTTCGTGTATTTGTTGAACATGCACTATTATGCAAAGGTTTTCCAAAGCAGCTCCTGCAGATGTGGACCAGAATAATCCCTTTACGGAGACGCTCCTGCGCCGGGCTCAGTTTCAACACCACAGCGGATCGTTCGTTCGTTCGTTCGTTTGTTTGTCGGCTGGTTTGATATCGTGCAATTTGTGAATATGAGAAAAAATATTTTATACAAACCGAGACTTTTTCCAGGAGAAATCAAGGACTGTTTGATGTGGAGCGTCACACACACACACACACACACGGCGGCGGCGGCGGACGGCTCTGTGCGACACTTTAATCAAACCGTTCTGAAGATGGGAAACTCCTGAGCATTCCGAGAGCCTTTGCACTGTAATCTCCCCTCGGAGATGCCTCTGAATAATGGGTTAATGGTGTGTTTCTGCCATTATCTGATGAGTATTAATGCTGGGTTGACCTGGGTAATGGTGTGGGAAAGCTGGAATGGGATTGAGCACAAGAGTTAAACCAGAAACCAGAACATCAACAAAAGGGCTTTGATCAATAGTATTTCACACTTTTCCGTATTTTATTTTTTGTATCAATTATTAAGCAGTTTTATTTATTCAGAATTAGTATTTATGTTATTTCAGAGGAGAGGAAGAGTGCTGTGTGAATACTAGTGTCTCGCGGACACAAACTACACGACTGCACATGATCAGAAACATTAAGTGATGTGTAATATTTATCCTCCGTGTACAGCTGTACTATAACTACAGCTCTGTTTTCAGTAGACATCAAATAATAAAGGAGAGTTTCTGTGAGCGTACAGACTAATAATAATCGCAGTGATGAAGCTGAAAATCATGCGTGTGTGTGTGTGTGTGTGTGTGTGTGTGTGTGTGTGTGTGTGTGTGTGTTGGAGAATCCTGCACTTCTGCCAGTATCGCTACACAGTGCTGTTCGATGCCTTTCTTACACTGCACGAGGATGCAGATCATTTTATTTATATATCGAGATCCATTTGAAGATGATCAAGAGGGAAATAAACCTGAGGCAGGTTGGAGAATCGTCAAATAACCTTCTGCAACAAGAGGATATTTATTTTTGGAAACTTGAAAAAGGTTTTTGATGTCACAAACATTGTATTTTTGTACAAAATGGTTTCAGACGTTTTTGTGTAAGACCAGTGTGTGTGTGTGTGTGTGTGTGTGTGTACAGTACCTACTGTATTGCTCTTTATCACGAATACGTTATTTATTGAAGTGCTTTTACTGAGCAGTGTGCTGGTGTTTCCGTGTTGCTGGTTAGTGATTCTTCATCTACTGTTGCTCATTTGTCCTCCTAGTGCTCCAGTTTTGGCTTTCGTGAAAGTCTGGATTTGTTGTGTAACGTGCGCTCCTCTTTTTCTCTGTTCTGGGCTGTGTTTCGCTCCAAATCTAAAGACTGAATTTGCTTTTAAACAGAAGATAATTTAGTTTTTTCTTTACCGTGTGTCATATGAACATATAGATGTACTGAACAACGGAAGATCAGAGTTTACATTGTGTGTACAGGACGGTTCAGTCAGACTCACACTAGTGTGAGGTTTACGACTGCCGTGTTTCAGTCCAGTCGCTGTGTATCGCTGTGTATCGGTGTCAGATCCTGACGGCGGTTCTAGAGCCTCGTTTACTGTTTATTTCTGAAGGACTGGCGGTCGGACGTGTGACTGCGGGGCGCCTGGCCTCGTGCTGTACCAGCTGGTGTATTTGCTTCTAAATAATAACAGTCTTCAAGTGCTGTTCATTGTTTTCTTTTTTATCCACAATAAAGAGAAGGTTTCTGAATGTGCTTGTGTTGTTCATGCCAGAGCTCTTCCATATCGTAATTCAGAGCAACATTATTGGATATTTCACAACGTCTGCAAGTGTGAGCACACACTGACGTCACTCCAGAGAGAGAAACTAAACCACCCAGATCTAACACTGGCTTTTGGTTATTGGTGAAGCAGAGCAGTATTGGTTTCCCAGCGTCTGAGAAATGACTGTATTACTGTATATCACACACACACACACACGGCTCATAAAGACTTCAGTCATCCATGTCTGAGGCCTTTCCCATAAAGACCAGCAGCACTTCCAGTAAAGCAGCAGGAACGGCTGTTTGGGTCATTGTGAAAGTAAAAGTCGGAGGGGAATCTCTGCAAACACACACACACACACACACACACACACACACAGTCAACCAAACCTGAAAACCCAATGAGAAACTCTGAGTCTCAGAGCTGCTGGCCAATGGGAACGTCCCTAAAACTCGAACCCTAATCTCATATTAGTGTTTAGCTTTAATCAAAAGTGCTGACAGTTATTGATAATATTAATGCTGTTTAATATGGCTGAAATGTCAACAAACTGTTGATCTCCAGTATATTACATGTATTTCTGTCTTATATTGACTGTATTAGTGTTTATGTCGTCTTCTGAGGAGAGGATCAGTGTTTGTGTACTCGGACACGTTATTAAATACCTCATTTCACAACACAGAAGGTAACCTGTGTATCTGAGCAGCTTCTAGCAGTGTTTATATATTTATATATCTGCTGAGCCTCTAGAAAGCGATGTCTTCGGGAATGACTAACTCTCCACTTCCACCCACCGCTCCACCCACAGCGGCAGGAAAAGAACAGTTGGGGTCACACACTTCCGGCCAGTGCTTCAGACCCCAGTGAGAACTCTTTCTGTCGCGTCACGCACACACACACACACACACGCACACGCACACACACAGAGCAGTTGACTGAGAATACAGAAACTTTCTACAGGTGTTGACTCCTGCTTCTGGAATATAATATCAGCCCTGCGCAGGAGTGACGTCATCGGCCGGGTGTTTGGCAGAGCGAGTGTGAAGCAGTCCGGGGTGGATTCTCTGACACTCTGACCAGTCATTATTACTGGAAGACAGAGAGATTTCAGCCGTCGTTACTCAAAGATAAACATCCTGTCGTCATTCACACAGCCTGGTTCCAAACCTTTATGAGTTTCTTTCTTCTGCTGAAGATATTTTGAAGAATGCTGGAAACCGGTAACCATTGGCTTCCACAGTGTTTGTTTTTCCTTCTGTAGAAGTCAATGGTTACCGGTTTTCAACATTCTTCAAAGTATCTTCTTGAGTGTTCGTCAGAATAAAGGTTTTAAAGCGCTTGAGGGAGAGTAAATGCAGAACACCGCTCGCGTTCAGTAGCAGAACACTTCTGAGACAGCGCATTCCTGAGAAACTCCTGAGAAACTCCTGAGAAACTCTTCAAGCAGTCTACAGACTTATATAAACCCAACATAATCAAAAGCCCTGATTTAATCTTAGCAGCAAACACACAACTGTTCCTCATCTGCTGATATAAATGCTCATCTTCCCACAATACAGAGAGAGCGAGAGAGGGTGTGTGTGTGTGTGTGTGTGTGAGAGAGAGAGATCAGGGTAGTTCTGGAATATTTGCTCTGGGAGGGTTTGGGTGTGTAATCAAGGTTGCAACATGTGAGTGGGAGGGACACACCCCCTCTAGGGCGTGTGTGTGTGTGTGTGTGCGTGTGTGTGTCACACACACACACACACACACACTTTCAGGTGAAACGCTCGCGCATCGCCTTGGCAACAGCCGCGGTCTTGACACGCTCCTGATCTGTGAAGCTTGAACTCAAGAGGAAAACACCACACACACACACACACACTCGTCTTCCTGTAAGCCGTCTATGAGCGTGATTTCTGCCTCTGGAGGTGTTTTCCTCTCACATCCCTCTTCTGTGTTCTTCTGATCATTACTCATCTTTCAGAGGAATGTGAGCTGCTGTCATTCTGAGATCCTCCACTTCCCCGTCGCGTTCACCACCAAGAACTGCAGTCGATTATTACAGATCAGCAAGACCGTCGTGGGCGACTGATGACCGAGTTCATAACAGATAAACTCAGTCCCTGTTTCACCAAAGTCCCCTGACTGTCGCGGTGTGCTCCATGTTCTGCTTTTGCTGTGTACATCTACATCCAGTCATTTATTGAGCAGATGCTTCTGTCCACAGTGACGTACACTCGAGGAGGCATTCAGAGACTCAACACGGAGAGGCAACACACACACAACAGAGCTGATTATACAGAGGAACCGTCAGTGCTCAGAGAATTCAGTGTTCATTTGGTTGACGATGAAGAAGTTTGTAGATGAAAACTAAATCAAAATGAAGTGATGATGACGACAACTATAATAAAATAGACGGACATTTTCGAGACGAGAGGAGAATGCGCATGTATACCGTAAGGGTGTGATGATACTGTAATCTCCGCTTACAGAGAGTCACATACAACATAGAAGATAACGCAACTGCCTTGAAGTGAAGCACACTTTCCCTTTTTACGTACATCTTCGCTTTATAACTCCTCTATGAGAGCTAACAGAGCCATGGGATGAGTGCACATTTAGATAACACATGATCATTTGCCAGTCATATGTCATTACTCTACTGATTTACTCAGTGCTACAGCTGAGCACCATGCACTGTAACACAATCTACAACAGTAAAGCCTGCTATACACTGACATTGTGGACTGAAACTATTTTAAGCCCTTTCAAGATTTAGGGTGTACTCACACTAGGCTATCCAAACTGTGCCCGAGCGCGTTTCCCGGTTCGTTTGAGAAGTGTGAGTGCTCCTAATCGTGCTCAGGTGCAGTTCAGTCGGCCGGCCCTGGCCCTGTTGGTAGAGGTGTGCCAGAGCACGGTACGGTTGGGCTTTGGCGCGGTACGCTTGTAGTGTGAGTGCAAAGCGCGCCTGAGCCCGAAACTAAAGAGGCAACATCACTTTAAGGGACTGTTTGATATGGATTTATGAATCATTCTTACTGTTCAATGAACACGAACTGTCAGAGTTTATTACAGACACAAACCCCTCGCTGCACGACAGCTGCACCTTCAGCTGCACCTCCTAATACCGACTTTATGATCATTTATGAGCGTCAGAAGTGCTGGATCTGTTCAGCAGAAGATCTGACTGTGTGTCACTGCATCCCAAACCACTAATCATAATGCAAACCAATAAAACTACAGCAATGTCCGCTGCTGAGCGAGAGCACTTCTCTCTGTTCAACTGAACAGAGCATCATCGATGACGGAAGCGTGCTCCGGCTCGGATGCAGTGTGAGTGCAGGCCGAGGGGGAGAGGGGAGGGGGACAACCGCGCTTCGGCACAGTTCAAGGCACATTGCTTAGTGAGAGTACACCCTTAATGGCTTGAAACTGTTCAACAGACTGGTTAGTTTATCGAAGTTTAAAAAGACTATAGTTTACCACGATAAAATAAAGCCTTTGCTAAACAATCCTGCATTTTCAGATGGCTCCTGTTCTTACATGAGGATTGATTGCTGACACATTCATTCATTCATTTTCTTTTCGGCTTAGTCCCTTCATTCACACACACACACACACACACACACACACACACACACACACACACACTCATACACTACAGCCAATTTAGTTCATCAATTCCCCTATAGCGCATGTGTTTGGACTGTGGGGGAAACCGGAGCACCCGGAGGAAACCCACGCCAACACGGGGAGAACATGCAAACTCCACACAGAAACGCCAACTGACCCAGCCAGGACTCGAACCAGCAACCTTCTTGCTGTGAGGTCACAGTGCTAACCACTGAGCCATCGTGACGCCCTTGCCGACACATAATTTGACATATTACTTATGATATAAATAAACAATGCATATGTAATGTTTGGCTGTGTTCCATATTTTAATGAGACTGTTTGTTTAATTTTAAGTTAGAATATTTTGTGTAAATAAATAAATGTATACAATATTTAATTAAATGACACATAAATTAAACCAAATATATTTTAGTCCACTAAATCTGGAGTATATTTAATCAACTAAAACTAAACTGAGTCAGAAGACTAAAATATAACTAAAACTAAATCAAAATTTGCTGTCAAAATGACCACCGGGAGGGAGAGCGTTTGTTTTCGAGAGGGAGGAGAAGTGTTTCTACAGGTGGGTTGTTAAGCCCACTCACCTGCGTGAGGCACACTTCATACACTCATACATGCATAGATTTTTATTATATTTTATTAAAAAAACGTGTCTAGTGCAAAAACTGGTGCATTATATATATATATATACATATAATTTCAAGCTAATGTTTATATACAGTGCTCAGAATAAATGAGTTGACCCCTCGCAGATCTCTCCTTCACAGTAATATCTCTGTGCAGATACATCAGATTAATCAGCACCAAAGACAACACTGATCCACTAAACTGAAGATCACAGTCCAAACATTATACACACAAATGAAGATGATGGGGAGAAATATTAAATCAAGTGTAATAAACAGAAGAAAAAATCTAGATGAATATGAAAAATATTCAGTTCATTGAAGTTCAATGTAGGGCGTCACGGTGGCTCAGTGGTTAGCACTGTGGCCTCACAGCAAGAAGGTCGCTGGTTCGAGTCCCAGCTGGGTCAGTTGGCGTTTCTGTGTGGAGTTTGCATGTTCTCCCCGTGTTGGCGTGGGTTTCCTCCGGGTGCTCCGGTTTTCCCCACAGTCCAAACACATGCGCTATAGGGGAATTGGGTAAGCTAAAATTGTCTGTAGTGTATGAGTGTGAATGAAAGTGTATGGGTGTTTCCCAGTGATGGGTTGCAGCTGGAAGGGCATCCACTGTGTAAAACATATGCTGGAATAGTTGGTGGTTCATTCCACTGTGGTGACCCCTGATGAATAAAGGGACTAAGCCGAAGGAGAATGAATGAATGAATATTTTAAATGTAGTAGACTTTGCAATAACTGATGTTAATGTCTGATCTTTCTATGTCTGAAGATGTTCGCTGAGCAAACTCTTATTTTAATCAATATATCTGTTTAATAAAACGGTTCTGGTTAAATGCAGCAACAATTATAGTCAACATTCACTGAGAAATGGATAGAAAAATTCATTTTCAAAAGGCTCATTTATGCTGAACACTGTATATATTATTATTATTATCAGAACCATTTATCTGATGCTGTGATTCACATATCGAAGCTCACACACACACATGAAGTGACTCCATCAGCGTGATTCAGTCAGTGTTGATCGTGACTCGAAGCAAATCATATTTACAGTGCAGTTATGAACGTACATTCATTTAAAACATCATCATCATCATCATCATCATCCTAACCCATTCCTCAAACAGCTTGTTTTCTGTTTTCTGTTGTCAGTTTCTGTCTCTCTCCAGCTCTAATCCGCAGTGATTCCTCTGAAAAACTGAAGCCTGGAGACAGAAGAAGAAGAGCTGCAGCCGGAGCCGGCGGCGCAGCACAGAGAGAAGCCTTCATCATCATCATCATCTAAGGAGAGATGAAGAGTTCAGAGCATTCCTCATTTCAGGAACTGATCTGGAAGGTAGGATTTCTAAGAACCCTGCTGAATGGTGTAATTAAACATCTGTCACAGATCTTCCACTGTGTGTTTTATTGCGATGGTAAATCCACTCCAGCATATTTCTCTCGTACAGCAGCGCTGAGCTCATGGGCTCCACTCACAGCAAATACAGATTGAATAAATGCAGAGCAGGTTTACCGTGATCACTGAGAATGATCAGATCTGGCCACGCTCTGCGGATGATCTGGGCTCTGCTGCTGACCTTTGACCTGTGCTGGTGGATCTGATTATGGGATTCGCATCTGATTGGTTCGGACAGCGGTTCACGATTCTCACTTTCTGTCTCTGATATTGATTCAGAATGTGATGATGATGATGGTGCTCTTATATCTGCTTCAGCCAAACCCAGCTGAGCGGTTGGTTGTGTACTGATTGTGTAAAGTGACGTGATGGGCTGTAATAGAGCACATTTTAAGGCTTTGTTTGTCCAGAAAAGCACAGAGTGTGTGAATGTGGAGAACTAGCAGAGCTAACACAACTACTGTGTGTTTCAGCACTAACCAGAGACTGTGGCAGACGAGGACGAAGCAGTGTGTTGATGTTGCTGTTTTTATATTGTGTCTGTCAGTGTTGATGTTGTTGTTGTGTCAGTGTTGATGTTGCTGTTTTTATATTGTGTCTGTCAGTGTTGATGTTGTTGTTGTGTCAGTGTTGATGTTGTTGTTGTGTCAGTGTTGATGTTGTTGTTGTGTCAGTGTTGATGTTGCTGTTTTTATATTGTGTCTGTCAGTGTTGATGTTGTTGTTGTGTCAGTGTTGATTATATTGTTGTCAATCAGTGTTGATGTTGTTGTTGTGACCGTCAGTGTTGATGTTGTTGTTGTGTCAGTGTTTATGTTGTTGTTGTGTCACTCAGTGTTGATATTGTTGTTGTGCCAGTGTTGATGTTGTTGTTGTGTCACTCAGTGTTGATATTGTTGTTGTGTCAGTGTTTATGTTGTTGTTGTGTCACTCAGTGTTGATGTTGTTGTTGTGTCCATCAGTGTTGATGTTGTTCATGTTGTTTTTGTGTTGTTCAGTGTGTTGTTGTGTCCATCAGTCTTGTTCAGTGTGTTGTTGTGTC
>CAIGQV010013717.1:0-13109 GCA_903798115.1 Danio jaintianensis
AATCCAAACAGGACCGCAGGCTTGTTCCATATTATTTATTTAACGCTCAGTGTGTATCAATGTATGTGGACTAAACATTGCTGAAGGGATTCCGATTTTTTTTTCCAGCTATTATTTAGTTGCTTCTTCTTTTTGAGCTGCGGTGTTTGGGAATTTGCAAACTTATTTGAAAATAAAATGTTTTTTTTTTATTTTTTTAAATAGAATATTTGGATGCTGTTTCAAATATTATGTTTCAAATATTATGGTAGGCCATTATTACATTATTACTCTAATGTTACATTTTTAATTCAGCAAGTGGTTTTCAGTTACGATCATCATGGGAATGTCCTTTTTGTTTTTAACATAATATACATATATTTATTATTTTATTTCAATTTATATATGAAGTTTGTGTAAAAAACAAACAAGCAAAAAAACCTCAGATGTTGTTGTGTAGATGTGTAGTGTTAGAATGCTAGCATAACAACATTGAGTTTTATGTTGTAAACCATTGCTTATATTACTTCTAGATCATCTGACGCTTGTAAAAAAAACAGTGGATTTCTTGATTGTAGGATACAGAAGAGCCTCAGAGCAGTGTTATTTATTCATTTATACTCATGCATATGGCCAATGTGTATGTTGTGCACAGTATACATGCTACACACTGAAGATAGTAGAGCAGAGTGGTAGTATTCTGAATACAGTCTTAGAATAATACTTAGTGGTTTATGTTTGCAGATGCTGCCATCTAGTGCCAAAATACATGACAAACACGAACCTGATCACAAATGTGTGATCTTTATTTGGTCATGTTTTCCTTAAATACAAATGTGGTAATGATATTAGCAATAGGGAAGGCAACAATCAAAACAATTAATGTAAACATTTTTGCTTCAAATAATATTTTTAAATAACATATTGAATCTAGAATAACGCAATTTTAGTTTTACGTAAACTTTTTGTTTTGTTTTGCATGTATAATTAATTACAAATAAATTAGTGATTTATATGTTTGGTGAAACAATACTGTTTTATAGATGCATCAAAACTTTAATATCTTAAAAATTGTGCAAATCTATTCCCAAAGGAGATTTGAAAAGGTTTTTTGCAATTGCTTCCTATTTTTTTTTTTACATGTCTCATGTACAGGTGGCAGCATTGCCAAAATGATCCCTGATCACTTGTATCTGCAAAAAATGATAATGAAAAAAATGCAACACAAAATAGATTTTCCCCTGCCATATAAATTAAAGGCCATTTTTCTAAAAAAATGTGCCGTGTAAACGTTCTTTTAACAGTCTCACTTTTCATACAGTTTTACTTTATCTCTATTTATTTTTTACTATTTTATTTTTTACAAACACTCCTTGCAATGCTAGGGTCACTGATCGGTAACGTTTACTGCAAAGCTTTGCTCACAGCTTGACATAGACTTTGATGTGGTAGTTAGTTTGAGCAAGGTCCTGTGAGCTATTTCTCACAGGAAGTGCAAGCGGAGCATTATAGGGTTACCTCATATAACTTGTGCGTCAAGAAAAACCTTTTTGGAAATTGCTTGCATTAGTTCACATACAGACAGCAGCAAGTTCTCAAAAATACAAATTATCTCACATTTATAGAGGTGATATAGTGTCAAACTATAAATGCGAATGTGTTTTGAAGTCAAGCTTTCCTGAAAGATTCATGATATCTTCCTTAATATCCATGAAAGACTATTTGTATGAAGCATCAGAGCAATGATAATTTTTTATGGCCTTGTGTCCTCATTTAGTATATACATTAAAAAGATTGACTTTATCACATCATTACTCAGTCTGCAGCTGAGTGTCTTTACAGTAATCCACACACAGTTATACAGCTGGATTTAGCTCCCAACAGGAAAAAATGAGAAAATAAATCACCAATGAGAATGTAAATCTTAAAACCAAACCCCGCCCACTAGGTCTCTCAGTGGCCAGATTCTTCAAAGGGGCGGAGCAGTAATATGGCCACGTCGTTTGAGGGGCGTGTCTATGTTCATTGACGTCAGAGCAGCAGCTTCTCTTCTCAGCTGTCAGACTTTGGTCACAGACCATGAAAAACACTGATTTCATGGACACCACATACCAGCAATGATAAGACTGTTTAGTTTGAAAAAGAATGAAGGATCCCTCATTCTTTCCTCTGTCATGCTCTACTGACTGCACAAGTCAAACCTGATGCATATTTGTCTGACAGATTTAAAGCCTGAATGCGGCGAAGCAAAGTGTGTTTCAAGGATTTTCCCCAGAGACATGCATTACCATACAAAAGATTATAGCGGGAAATCTATTTTTGGCTTTGTGTGTTTGGGGAAACTCTGATTCACAGAAAGAGATTGAGAAACAAATACTCAAGCTTATAAATAAAAGTTATAAACTTTGGGAAACCATAATGCTTTTTTTAAGTCATAGTGGGATTCATATTTTTTTATATTGATATTTTTAATTGTAAATAATTCCACCGATTATGAAAAAAAAAAACTAAAATGTTTCTAGTAAAGACAAAGAGAATGGAGTTTTTAAAGATGATTGCACAGAGAGGTATGCATTCAATTCCAATGTGCATTCCAATACAGCACAAAACTGTTCTGTTTGAGTTGAAATGAGAGAGAGTTGGAGTTGTGAGAGGAGAGGAGAGTGAAAATGTCAAACCAAACGTATAGGCATCTGATTGAATACAGTCAGTGTATTCTGCAGACATTAGACTGCTCTGCATTTGCACCATGTTATTTTTGACCTACGTCTGGTTGTGTTTTGTTCATATAAAAATGCTGTCAATTAATTTTATGTAGCATTTGTTTTCCTGCTTATACACTTGTTATTAATGTATGTTTAAATGCAAAAGGCACTTCATTTTAGTGGTTCATTGTGTATATGTGCATGTTTTTTAAATATATAACCAGTTATAACCAGTTTTCTGGACCTTTTCAGATTTGGATCTTTCAATTGGGACTTTGAGAATACCTGTTATAGTGCATGAAGTTGTTTCAAAATGGCAAACTGTCATTAAATCTTTCTGTAAAGCTTACAATAGGCTACCTTTTATAGTAAACACATTTATTACAGTATGAAGCACTAAAAGTCCAATAAGAAGCTATGTTTTGTATAAAAAAGTAAAAGGAATGAGACAACTTGCCTATGTTGTGTAACTTGCAAATTTGTGTGAATGCAAAATGTGTTCTATGGAATGGTTACATTTTTCTGAAAAAAAATTTTGGTTAGCTTTTCAGAAAAGGATGGGTACCTACCTTGGATGCATATTTTCAGATAGCTTTGGGAACTTAAATCACATGTACGATAATTTTTTAAAGTATGGTAAAGTCAGTTATTATAATTCAACATTACAGTCATTACAGTTTTTTTTTTTTATCTAGTTAAAATGGCCTTGATGGACAAGAGATTCTTCTCTGAATTTTTCTAAACATTTTTTGTCACATCTCACAGATTTGATCTCAGTTAAACCCCTTTGCCTAATTTAACCACTCTCTTCATGAAATATTTATCCTAAAAAGTGTACATTTAAAAATAAATGCCTCTTATGTATATGTATTAATACAAAGACATTCACAGGTTTAAGTGTGGCTAAAATCCCCAGCAACTTTTGCGCCCACTATACAAACACACACAGGAATTTTCTCACCAGCCGACTCCAGAAAGTGATGGACGACAAGGAAGAGGAGGAGGAGAAGAAAGGGCTTAGTGTTTCAAGTCCTGCCTTCTCTTCAGTTTCTCCTCCTGCTCTCGGCTTTGGAAAGAGGGGGGGGAGGGAAACACAACACAACTCTACAGCGGCCACAGGAAACGGAAGAGACTAGCAGATGCAAGTCATTTCAAAACCCCGGGGCTGAGCCGAAGATTCACTCTGTGTGCACCTACAGGACTATCCTTCTCCAAAACTCCTACCAACTGCTCTCGACCCCTTTTCTTCTCTGTTTTTGGCAAGCAACCCCCATCAGCCCTGAGCACCAGGAGCAGATCTCTACAACCACAACAAAAAAAGGAGGAGATGCCCACTCAGCCACAGGAGAAGAGAAGTTTCCTGCAATTCCTTAAGAGTTTCGTTGGGATTGTACGGGTCCTCCAGATCCTGCTGGGAGCCGGGCTTTGGGTCACCATCGCAGCCAACAAGTATGAAGGCTCCATTCACTTTGTGCTGTTCGTGGCCGTGCTTTTCTGGCTCCTCACGTTAGCCATCTTCATCCTCACGCTTCTGGATAAGCAAGATCTCGTTCCCATCGTCGGAGGAGAACGCTGGCTATTAAGCAACCTCATCCATGACGTTGTCGCAACTCTGCTGTACCTGTCCACCATTGGGATCATGATCTACAAAACCCAAAAGAACTCCTACTGCAATCTGGACGTCTACAAACATCACTGCTTGTACAAGGTCTACCTCACCGCTTCTGTGTTCGCTTGTCTCACCGCCGGCGTTTATCTGCTTTCTGGCATCTACTGCAGCTGTAGGAAGTGTCGAGGCGAGCGGACGGTTGTGTGAAAATCCAGCCTCAGGACCTGCCGCTTTGAGACCTTCTGGCGAGCTTTTTTGGGGACTTCTTTATAATTAAAGCGAAGGGGTCAGATCCTCTTGTCTTTCAGGTTTGTTTGTTTTGCATTTTATACAGTAATTTATAGAGCTTTTGTATTGCAGTCACTCAGAAAAGTCTATTTTACACTTGTTTATATGTTCCTTGAGCTCTATATGAGCAATTCCATGAAAAATGTCAACCTTGCCCTGAAAAAAATGAGGTTTTTACCAAAATAGCGAAACCCTTTCTAAGTTTTTGGTGTATGCTTGTACTTTACAGTACTTAAAAAATATTTAAAAATGTCTCTGTTAATGTTTTCAAACAATTGTATTTGATTTATCAAAGTCTGTCACGTCCATAACAGAGAGATGTCACATCCACAATAAAGCTTTTTCCTCATAAATGCAAAAATGTCACATAAAATAAAATCAATAATTTTTGTTCTATAGAGAGCCAACTCTTATCCTGTTGATTAGTAGTGGAATAACGGATCACAAATCTCACAGTACGGATCACACTACGGTTTCTGAGTCACGGATCGGTCCATTTTTTTGGATCAGCAAAAAAGGGAGGAGACAAATGTCATTTGCTTACCATTTATACAAAAATATTACTGCAAAATCCATTGGTTTTAACAAGCAGAACTTAGAACCTGTAATTTTAATAAAAAATAAAAATAAAAAAAAGAACCAGCTAAAAAAAAAGGAAAATATTCAATACGAAAAATGATCTTTGCTACTGTTGCTGATAATGCAAAATATAGAAATCTAACATCTTGTACAACATATATTTATTTTCAATTAATGATTCAAAAATCCACACATAAAACTTCGTTTCATTATAGGCGTATCATTTTTAAAAACCTATTCAGTGACATAATTTTGATGGTTGTTTGTCGCCCCCTATTGGTTACACAATGTAATTGCTACGACATTTATCAGCGTCAAGTTCCATTAAACGGTGATTTTAATCTTTGCCATAAACATCAGTTTATATCTGAACTATAAACTGTTATGCCAGTACTTCTGTGTTATTTAATTGTTTGTAACTAACTGAAAAAGTGTAAAAACTGAATCTCTCTCGATCAAATGCAGATTTAAATGTAGCGCTTCGAAGGATTAATAAACTTATGCAAATCATTATCATTTATCATTCATGTTGCACGGGTTTGAATTGAGATCACGATCTTTCAATGTTTATTGTGCAGCTTTGCACTGAATGCATTAATGCAGGCTAAACAAACAGTGACAGAAAACACCTTTAATTAATAATCTAAGAAAGCATTTAGGTCCCCCCACAACTTTTTCCGTCATCATTATATTATACAGGGAAGCCAAAATGCTTTCATACATGTGATTTGAATGAGGCGAATGATCTGTCTGCAATTGTTATATATGTTGGATTAACCTACAAGTTCAAAAGTTATTAATCAACGAGTCACGTGTGTTTCATACTGTGGGTTGTGATACACCCCTATTGATTAGCATTGTTTCTTTTGGGTTGTGCAGTTTATTTCACAGAATTTCAACAAAGTTTGTTGTAGACTGTAAACTTGAATACATTTTTTGGTCACATCCATAACACGTTTATTTTCATACATCTAAAATATAAAAAAAGTTTACAGATTGATATTTCTCTCCCATAACTCTGTGGTTATTTGTTTTGAGTTTTTACTGCAAATGTCACATCCAAAACGCTGGAATTGCTCATATGCAGTCGTTTTAATTCTTTGTGTGTGTTTTGTGTAACTGACATCTTCAAGAAAGTTGCTTGATGAAACTGATATTCTGAATTTGTAGTATTACATGTTCTTTTAAACCTTTGATACGACATCAAGCTCTCTTTATGTCAGCATCTTTAAACAATGAATCTCACCAAATGTGTCAAATATCTCCACATGATTCGCTTTCAAAGAGAAGAACTGTTTAACCCAGAGAGTCACATTGAGTATATGGAGTGTAATATGTGGCAAACTGTTAATAAATAAGAGAAGTAAAGCACCTTCAGTTGCATTTGTGTTTTGTATGCTGTTCAAATGAAATATATTTTGGGAGAGAGGCGCTATACACACTGGCCAGACCACAATTTGATGTACTATGGTGTTGGTCATGGACCATTTGTGAAGAACTGAGATGTTATGACAGCTGCTTGTGGTCGGTTTTTATACAGTCAGGACTTTCAGGTGGAATACAATGTGAGATTAAACCACAAATTGTGTCTGATTGCCTTTCAGATTGTCAGAATGTTACGTCATTGCTCATGAGAAACCATAAGTTGGGGACATTTCCGCTAAATGCAGTTCTTTTATGATTATAAATAGTGAAAAGGGAAGAAATGTGAAGGAAAGTACCATGGTTAATGCAACATACCACATAGATGTATATGTTTGAGAAGTGCCTGTCAAAAATGAACGGTGCAGCTTCCTATACAGACTACAATATATGCATACTCTCTGGAAAATGACGCATACGTTTCCCTATGCTAGAGGAGCAGTGTTTACACAAACTGTTGAACTTAACAGACACTTCCTGCTGGTGTGGAGCTTCCTGTATCTCCCACTGTGTCTTTCTCATTCTCTCTCACATTGATTAGTCAAATTTGTCTGATTATGTCAGTAAAGGCTGGTTCACATTTCTGGTTCATATTCTGGCATGTGAAGGGATCATTTCAATGTTATTACATTCTAGGGCAAGTTTCTCTAAAATTAGTTGACATTTCTGTACAAGAATCTAGTGCATGTGAAAACAAAAATGCACCACAGCGGAATACAAAAATACAGCTCTTAAAGGGATACTCCATCCTTTACACCTCATGAGATCCCATATAAATAAATGGCTTTAGATGAGCAACAAAACAAGATTTTTAGAAATAAAATGTATCTCTCTGCATGCAGTGCAATGCATGGTATGAGACATCCAAAGGAAAACTACTCCAAGTGGCCTTTTTTATGCTGTAAACAAATAAATCTGAATATTCTAAGATTTACTGCACTGAAAAAAATGGTTCATTGGATTAAATTTTTTTTTTTTTTAAGGTAAGTGGTTGCAAACAATTTGTATGGGCTGAATTTAAACAAACAAATTAGGTTGAACATTACTAAATTTAATTTGTTTGTTGGGGCGACACGGTGGCTCAGTGGTTAGGACTGTCACCTCATAGCAAGAAGGTTGCTGGTTCGAGTCTTGGCTGGGTCAGTTGGCATTTCTGTGTGGAGTTTGCATGTTCTCCCCGTGTTCACGTGGGTTTCCTCCGGGTGCTCCGGTTTCCCCCACAGTTCAAAGACATGCACTTTTGTGGAATTGAATAAACTAAATTGTCCGTAGTGTGTGTATGGATGTTTCCCAGTACTGGGTTGCAGCTGGAAGGGCATCCGCTGTGTGAAACATATCCTGGATAAGTTGGTGGTTCATTCCGCTTTGGCGACCCCTGATGAATAAAGGGACTAAGCCGAAAAGAAAATTAATGAATGAATGACATTATTACAGTGCTCTAATGTTAAATTTTTAATTCAGCAAGTGATTTTCAGTTACGATCATCATGTGAATGGCCTTTTTGTTTTTAACATATAATATTCACCCCTGATGAATAAAGCGACTAAGCCGAAGGAAAATGAATGAATGAATGAATGAATTTGTTTGTTTAAATTCAACCCATATAAATTGTTTGCAACCACTTACCTTAAAAAAATTTGTAAATCCAATGAATCATTTTTTTTCAGTGTAGTGTGTTTACTTTGTGTGACTTAAACACTCTTCTGAACACTTAAACACTTTTTGGATATTTGTTTTATTTACTAAAAACAGTCATATGCACTGCTAGTATTCCATAGAGCCAGCTGACGGATATATTAAAATGGACAAAAATTCAGATTTTTTCTCCAGTATGCTTCGTCACATTTATGGTGAACCTGTGAGCCAGAGATTTTTATGCAGAAAATTATAGAAAGCTGGAATGAGATTCAAAAAGGTGTGTAAATTCTCTGCGATTTTGGTCTGTATTGACATTTGATTTGTCAGCTGTGGGTCTTGTTTCTACGCTGCTTTTGTTCCTTCCTCCATTTTGTTAACAATCTTCCAACAATCCATTCGGTTTCCAGAGGGCAAAATCATGCCCTGCCCTACTTTTTTTTTTTCTCATTTCAGGACCGTTTCAATTGAATGTACTTCACAAGAGAGAAACAAAGCAAAATCATAACTTACGTTTCATGGCGACATTAAAGGGGGGACCTATTATGCAAAAATCACTTTTATACAGGGTTTAAACACCCTTGTGTGGCAACAGTCTGTGAATATAACCAGCTTCCAATGGTAAAAAATTATACATTTTTTTTATAATCATACTTGATAAAAACAGATTGACATTTTCTCTTTGTACATGTCATCAGAGGGGGAAAGCCCCGCCCATTAGTGATGATCTCTCCCTCATTAGCATAGGATGTTAGTCTTGTTTTTGAATCTGCCACTATGCTGACACACAGGCATTTGCAGCTCTGCCTTCTTTTGAAAAGAGCACAATCTTATTTGAATTTAAAACGACCAGTGTTGTGGAAAGTTACTTTTGAAAGTAATGCATTACAATATTGAGTTACTCCCCAAAAAAGTAACTAGTTGCGTTACTTAGTTACTTTATGGTAAGTAATGGGTTACCTTACTTTTGAGTTACTTTTGCATTCCTTTTTTTGACTCTTTTGAGACTTCATCTCTTTCAGAATTTGTTTTTTTCTTTCTTTTTTTAACAGAGGAGTTCTGCAATTAACAACACAATGTATAACCTACACCTACATTTACCTTTTAAAAAAACACATAAAAAATATTTTAGGATAATGTTATCTGAGATCTTCCTGACCCCAGAGCTATACATGCCTTATATACAGTGCATCTGGAAAGTATTCATAGCGCTTCACTTTTTCCACATTTTTTTATGTTACAGCCTTCTTCAAAATGGATTAAATTCATTTATTTCCTCAAAATTCTACACACAATACCCCATAATGACAATGTGAAAAAAGATTTTTTTGAAATTGTTGCAAATTTATTAAAAATAAAAAACCTGAAAAATCACATGTACATAAGCATTCACAGCCTTTGCTCAATACTTTGTTGATGCACCTTCGGCAGCAATTACAGCCTCAAGTCTTTTTGAATATGATGCCACAAGCCTTGCACACCTGTCTTTGGGAATTTTTGCCCATTCCTCTTTGCAGTACCTCTCAAGCTCTATCAGGTTGGATGGGAAGCGACGGTGTACAGCCATTTTCAGATCTCTCCAGAGATGTTCAATAGGATTTCGGTCTGGGCTCTGGCTGGGCCACTCAAGGACATTGACCGAGTTGTTGTGAAGCCACTCCATTGATATTTTGGCGGTGTGCTTTGGGTTATTGTCCTGCTGGAAGATGAACCATCACCCCAGGTCAAGTCAAGTTAGGTTTATTTATATAGTGCTTTTCACAATGTAGATTGTGTCAAAGCAGCTTAACATAGTTCTAGTAAAGTCCAGATTACAGAGTTGAAGTTCAGTTCAGTTTAGTTCAGTGTGGTTTAAATTTCACTGCTGAAAGTTCAAACACTGTAGAGCAAATCCACTGAAGCACAGTTTCACAAGTCCCGATCCGAGCAAGCCAGTGGCGACAGTGGCGAGGAAAAAAACTTTTTAAAAAACCCAAAAAAATAAACCTCAAGAGAAACTAGGCTCTGTTAGGCACGACCATTTTTCATCTGGCCAAACTTCCTGTTCAGAGCTGCAGTCTAGGCGCTGGAGGCTGAAGAAGCTGGACGTCCATCGTGGAGAAGAGTAGGGCACCGGCGGGCGGTCAGGTTGGCCCGCAGGATCAATGTGGGGACTCGTTTATCACAGTGGTCATTCAGGAATCAGTCTCATGCACTCCGTTTCTCCATGACGACCACAGCATCAGCTCGGGATACGACCTGGTCCAGGATTATGGATACCTTGGGATCATCTCTTCACAGGTCTTGGATCGCATCAATGGCGCTGCATAGTCTCTAAGGACCTCGGAATGAGTATCCCCAGGTGGAAATAGAGAATAAAGAAAATAATTAGCGTAGCTGCTGTTCATCGTGTATTTATGCAATATTCCAGTTTTGCGCATGAAGTTAATTCGCCTTCTGTCTGTATGTTCAGCAGGTCTCAGTATCAAGAGAAGATCAGAAGGTCAGATACAACCTCTGCTGCAGAAGATAGTGGAGGAGAGCAGAGGAAATTTTATGAGGAAGCAAACGAGGAGGAGAAAAAGCATCGACACTGTTGAGACCAACTGTAAGATTATTAGTTCTTAATGAATTCAGTAATACATGCACATTATGCAGCTTAAGGAGTTTAAAATTGCCATTAATTACATGAACATATTTCAGATGAGTAAATGTAGACATTAATTTGAGAATATTAAGATTTGGTTGTAAGGAAATGAACTGATTTGATTTGATCTGTAGTTTCAGGAGAGTCTCCATCAGAAGAGCAGGACAATCTTCATCAGGCTCCTGAGAGCAAAGATCAGATCAGATCCGGTTCTGCTGGGAGAAAACGGGATCTCTTCAGAAATGTGGTTAATCCCTCCTTCAGCTCAAACTCTACAGTGAATAAAACCAAGGATCATACTGTAAACAAACACCCAATGAAACGCATAAAAACTGATAACTGCTGAACTAAAGCACTGCTGTGTTTTCTGAGCAGTGAGAATCTCAGTCTGTTATAAAGCTGACCGGTGGAGGAACTCGGGTTAAAGGGCACTTTCTCATTGGAGCTACTCAGTGTCTTTGTTCACATGTCTGTTAATCAAGATCCTGTACTCATTTCTAATGGACTTTTATCATTCATGTTCACTGTATATTTTAAATAAGTGTATTGTATTTAGTTATGTTTAAGCTCACCCTGCATTAGGAGATGAATCTGTGTCCTTTATCACCTTTGCTTTAATCTTCCTTTTCCCTTTTTTCTGTATTTTAGTATTATTTGTTGTAATTTTTAACAGTCTACGATAGAAATATAATCCATCTGAGGGATTTATCAAAGAGCAAAACACAAACTGCATCCCTTCAGTGCACTCAGTAGTGCTCCAGTTCACTCACTTGCTTCATTCACTCCTTCAAGTGGACTATACTAGTGGACTACTGTAGGGGATAGTGAATGAGGGTATAGGGGCTGATTTCAGATACAGCAAAAAAAAAAAACTTTGATTCTGAAGGACCCTTTGAAGTGGCCAGTTTTGAGCACTTTGTAATATTTGTCTTCACTCTGAAGTGCCCTTCAGACGGGGGTATATTGGAACGCACCATCAGACACTTATTACATGAAATAGTTAGATTTCTTGGTGAAATCGGGATGGATATTTCCATAAATCCCAGAACCCTTCAGTCTTATTTAACAGCAGATTTACAGTTTATGTCGCATACAATATATCATTCCTCATTTTTCACCTATAACACACTTCAGATGCTCCGAGCTCACCATCACCTCCAGCTTTAACTTCAATTCACTTCATTTTTATTTCTATAGTGCTTTTTACAATGTGTATTGTGTCAAGATGAAGAAGAGAGAACGAGCGCCATAATATTTTAAAACAAACCCAAAGATCCACTCCACAATTTCTGACCAAGTAGCACTGCAAAAAGAAACCATATCCATTAATTAAAGCAAAGCAAGACAGATCGGACAGAGAAAGACCAGTTCATTTACATCTTAATCACACAATCTGCCATATCAATCCCCCCTAAGCCTTACTTCAGTAATTGCTTTGGTGTGTCGGAGGTGTTGTAGTGCAGTGTGTTGGGCAGCGGAGAGCGCTGTAGTCTACAGCTGTGCCCTATAGAGGGTGTATGTATGGAAGTGTGCTGCACCTGACGCTCATTATGTTACTATCCTTATGGACTTATCCGATATGTGATTGTTTGGTTTGGTAATGTAGCCTACTTTCATTAATCTATTAGCTTTGCTGTTTGCTTTAGAGCTTAGCTGTCCTCAGTTTCCGATTATGAGACTTGAGGTTTTAATGCTGTTTGTCTGTATTGTGAACAAGCCCGTTGCAGTTAGGAAATAATACAACAAACTTTAGCAACATTCGCAAACTTTATAAATATTCTAAAGTGGAAACTTTATTTTCACACTGCACATCCGCAGTTACATATATTACATTGTTACCATAGGTAAAGTTGCTTTTATATTCACACGTTCAGAAAAGTATTCTTTAAAAATGCCAAATGGTGGAATTATATTAGCAGACATCGACTATCAAAGTACAACACTGTTCACAGTTAAATAAATAGTACTAATGCTGTTTTTAAGTCATATTTACATGTGATTTCAGACCGAATGTTCAAAGTACCATGGTAAACAATATAGGAAGCATGTCACAAATTGTCACTGAACGAATGTGCTAATATAAAACCAACTTTACCTCAATCATTTTAAATGAGGTTTTTGTCCCATATGACCACGCTAAAGTTTCTATTTTAGTTTAACTCTATTTTATTGATGCATATTAGTCAGAGTTATCAAATATAAAGAATCAGTGAAACATAATTTGTTCCAATCTATCAGCAGAAAACTATATTCAACGTGTTTTTCT
>CAIGQV010013724.1:12705-24726 GCA_903798115.1 Danio jaintianensis
TATATATATATATATATATATATATATATATACACACTCACCGGCCAACTGGCCAACTGCTCGTTAATGCAAATTCTAATCAGCCAATCACATGGCAGCAACTCAATGCATTTAGGCAGGTAGACATGGTCAAGACCATCTGCTGCAGTTCAAACCGAGCATCAGAATGGGGAAGAAAGGTGATTTAAGTGACCTTGAACGTAGCATGGTTGTTGGAGCCAGACGGGCTGGTCTGAGTATTTTAGAAACTGCTGATCTACTTGGATTTTCAAACAGAACCATCTCTAGGGTCTACAGAAAATGGTCCAAAAAATAAAAAATGAGTGAGCGGCAGTTATGTGGGCGCAAATGCCTTGTTGATGCCATAGGTCAGAGGAGAACGCTTCCAGCTGATAGAAAGGCAACAGTAAATAACTGAAGTAACTGAAATAACCACTTGTTACAGCCTAGGTATGCAGAAAAGCATCTCTGAACACACAACACATCCAACCTTGAGGCGGATGGGCTACAGCAGCAGAAGACCACACCGAGTGCCACTCCTGTCAGCTAAGAACAGGAAACTAAGGCTACAGTTTGCACAGGCTCACCAAAATTGGACAATAGAAGATTGGAAAAACGTTGCCTGGTCTGATGAGTCTCAATTTCAGCTGCGACATTCAGATAGTAGGGTCAGCATTTGGCGTCAACAACATGAAAGCATGGATCCATCCTGCCTTGTATCAACGGTTCAGGCTGCTGGTGGTGGTGTAATAGTGTGGGGGATATTTTCTTGTCACACTTTGGGCCCATTAGTACCAATTGAGCATCATGTCAAAGCCACAGCCTACTGAGTATTGTTGCTAACGATGTCCATCCCTTTATGACCACAGTGTACCCATCTTCTGATGGCTCCTTCCAGCAGGATAACGCGCCATGTCACAAAGCGCAAATCATCTCAAGACTGGTTTCTTGAACATGACAATGAGTTCACTGTACTCAAATGGCCTCCACAGTCACCAGAGCTCAATCCAATAGAACACCTTTGGGATGTGGTGGAACGGGAGATCCGCATCATGGATGTGTAGCCGACAAATCTGCAGCAACTGTGTGATGCTATCATGTCAATATGGACTAAAATCTCTGAGGTATATATTTCCAGTACCTTGTTGAATCTATGCCACAAAGGATTAAGTCAGTTCTGAAGGCAAAATGGGGTCCAACCCGGTACTAGTAAGGTGTATATATATACATATATATAAAAAAACAGTTATAGGTTATAGGTCACAATAACTGTGCTTTGGTGACTGAACAAAAACCCTTTGGTTGCATTTTAGTGGGTAAAATCAGAAATGGTAAAGTCTGTCTGCATACTGAAAAAGTAATCAGACCACAAAGGTCTATCAAAATTTGTATTATATTGTTTGTAACTTTTCATTAGGGGAAAAAATGCATTACAACAATAAGTAGACATTTTAGCCTTTTCTTCAGTGCTGAAGCTGTATTATGACACATGATCACAAATTACAAGGTCAACATTAAAGCTTCAAGCAGCTTTGAAAGGGCCCTCACACCAACACTTGCCACCAACCGGTGAGCTTAGAATGACAGAGAAGAGTGGTAAATAAGCTTTCAGTCAGTAAATAAAAGATGAACATTTCAGTCATTGATATATGAAAATATTCTTGTGCTATGCATGTACCTGAGTATTGGTATGTATAAGTCTTCAGGCCTGGAATTAAAAATAAAATTGTAATTGACATTAGCAACAGACTAAAGACAGTATGTTTTGTATGCGTGCCACAGACACACCTTCAAAAAAAACTGTAGATCTACACAATTTAACTACACAAAATCACTGACTAAATCTCTAGGTTCATTAAAATACCTGAAAATGGAAAAAATTGCATTCCACCCCCCCCAAGGACCTTAAATATTCATTCATTCATTTTCTTTTCAGCTTAGTCCCTTTATTAATCTGGGGTCACCACAGCGGAATGAACCTCCAACCTATCCAGCATATGTTCTACGCAGCCGATGCCCTTCCAGCTGCAACCCATCACTGGGAAACATCCATACAGACTCATTCACACGCATACACTACGGACAATTTAGCCTACCCAACTCACCTATAGCGCATGTCTTTGGACTTGTGGGGGAAACCGGAGCACCCGGAGGAAACCCACACAAACACGGGGAGAACATGCAAACTCCACACAGAAACGCCAACTGACCCAGTCGAGGCTCGAACCAGTGACCTTCTTGCTGTGAGGCATAAATAAACATAAATAAACAAAATAAAAAAAAAACATAAACACCCAGACTGGCATTTACCTTTAGGCTAATTAATTTTAGACTGAAATAACAAATAGACTGCTTTAGTTGGGGGAAAAAAGAAGTGAGCTACATGAATGAATGGATGAATGAAGACTTAGCAATAAAATAAACACATGTTGCATAGACTTCTCATTTGACACAGCTAGTGTTGAGTGTGGTCCTGATGTTATACAATTTGGCTTAAACACTTAAAAAGTAGAACTATTGTACAGACTTTGGATTCAATCGGAAATTTAAAAAAAGGGTGATACAGTAGCAGCATTTCTTGCTTGCTTTTCGAGTGATGTTGAATAGTTTATTATACACTGCTGATTGACCTTTGCACCTTCATATCATTCATATGCATTCATTTTAATGGTTGTTTGTATCTTGGCCGACCAAAGCGAGCCCACAGTTGAGTGCTCCGTCGATGAGCTTGCGTGTGCACTGCAGTCAAAATTTAAAAGTACCCATGCATTCAAAGTCCTGCATGAAAGAACCTTATTCACACGAAAATGGAAATGTTCTATAACCAATTACTGCTGATCTCTGGCTGGCTGCATGTCTTTGATATCTGTGTGTACGTCATCGTCATCTGTGTGTACGTCTCTTCTGACTGATGCACCTTGAACATCATTCACAGTTAAACTCTAAAATTTATATTGGAATACTGGAAATGTCCTTAAAAGTCATGTCACCATTATTAAATAAAATCTACAATATACAGGGGTTAGACAAAGAAACTGTAACTCCTGTTTTAGGCCACAATAATTTATTAGTATGGCGTAGGGCCTCCTTTTGTGGCCAATACAGCATCAGTTTGTCTTGGAAATGACAGACACAAGTCCTGCACAGTGTCTAGAGGGATTTTGAGTAATTTTTCTTGCAGAATAGTGGCCAGGTCATTACGTGATGCCGGTAGAGGAACACGTTTCCTGAATCACTCCTCCAAAACACTACAAAGTGGCTCAATAATATTTGGATCTGGTGACTGTGCAGTCCATGGGCGATGTTTAACTTCTGTTCAACATGTTCATCAAACCACTTTGTCAGCAGTCTTGCTGTGTGTATTAGTGCATTATCATCCTGATACACCGCACCACCTTTAGGATACAATGTTTAAACCATTGGGTGCACATGTTCCTCCAGAATGGTTCGGTAGTCCTTGGCAGTGACGCACCCATCTAGCAGAAGTATTAATTCACTCTGGGCATGCAACAGTCTAGGTAGTACGCTTCTTTGGGGCTTCTCAACACCGTAACTATCCCAGATGTGGGAAAGACAGTGAAGGTGGACTCATCAAAGAACAATACATTTTTCATATTGTCCAATGCCCAAGATTTTCGCTGCTGGCACCATTGAAACTGACGTTTGGCATTGGCACAAGTGACCAGAGTTTTGGCTATAGCAGCCTGGCCATGAATATTGACCCTGTGGAGCTCCCAACGTTTTCGTGGAAACAGGAGAGTTGATGTGCACGTTTAATTCTGCAGTGAGTTGGGTAGCTGTAGTTTTATTTTTTGTGGGTACAATCCAGGTTAGCACCTGGACATCCCTTTCAGACAGCTTCTTGCATCCACAGTTACTCCTGTTGAATGTGGTTCGTCCTTCTTGGTGGTATGCTGACATTAGCCTGGATACTGTGGATCATGATACATCACAAAGACTTGCTGTCTTGGTCACAAATGCATCAGCGAGATATGCACCAGCAATTTGTTCTCTTTTGAACTCTGATACATCACCCATAATGTTGTGTGCATTGCAATATTTTAATCAAAACTGTGTTTTTTACTCTGCTAATTAAACCTTCACACTCTGCTCTTACTCGTGGAATGTGCAATCAATGAAGATTGGCCACCAGGCTGGTCAAATTTAGCCTTGAAACCTCCAACACTAAATTGGCCAGTGTTTTTTAGTTTCACTGTCCAACCCCTGTAAGTTGATATTGAATTATTGTTCAGCCCTACGTGAGAGTAGCCCAGCCCAAATTCTAGACAAGATTACTTGACTTAAAATGCTTCTTGGTCCCGACCCTCTTGATAGAAGTTTAAGCGACTAGCAGAGCTGTGTTAAGTGATAGGATTTTAAGAGATACATAGCTGAGTGGTTCAAATGTAATCTCAAATGGTCCTGACCTTGCATAGGGTCTGTGTGAGAAGGCTCACTGGGGAAAAAAAGCATACTTGCACATGCACCAGTCAGGTAACAAAACAACTGACAATGGGTGGATTCTGGAGAAGCAAACAGGTTGACCTGGGTCTCTCCGAAATGTTCCCATATTAGCTGGACCACACAGTTGAACTCTCCAGGATATGAATGGCATGCAGTAATTTCAGCCATAGGATTGCATATAGACTACATAGGAGCACATGGTGAGTGAACCATAACATGCGATGAGAGTGTATGCCCGCAGCTGCATGGACGTTGTACATGGTGCTGCAGCCCATACTGGGGCCAACTGTTAAGATGACTACATGCCAGGACACATGGTCATAGAGTACACCAGCAAGTAGACAGGCAAGATCCGTCCAAGGACTGAAGTTGCATCAACATAACAGAGTGATGGTCACTTGTATGTCCCCAAGCACCATGCCCATCTTGGGACTTGATTGTGAAGCAATTTGAGATCCTGAATGTGTATGCATCATGCTGATATAATTTAATGTAGTAAAAAAAATGTTTTAATTTTTTTAAAGTTTAGACCAACATGGCCTTCTTCCTGTAGGTCAAAGTTAATGACTGTAAATTAGAAAGTTGTTTGCCTTGATTAGAACAATATATGTACCAATTTTGATGGCGTCACCCATTTCTGATCTTTTGCCAATGTTTAACAGGCCACAACACAATTTCTTTTCTTACAAAATCCTGAGCATTTTAGAAGACTCAAAAGAACATAAGATTAGATTCAAAGTTTCAAATCCTTTCACAGCATTACATCTGCAGTGTCTTGACATTATGCTGACAGGTGTTGAAGAAAATAGGATAAATATACACTGATATTTCAATACATTTAAATAGTGACATACTTCCTGCTGTCAGTTGGTGGTACTAATAATAAGACTCACAATTGTTACGAAGCGGTTCTGACAATGAAGTTGAGGATTCAAATGCAGAGTCTTTATTGACAAAAGTAGTCAGGCAGGCAATGGTCAATAACAGGAGCAAACTGGTACATAAAGAGCAATCCAAAAGAGTAGTTGGTACACAGGAGGTGTACCAAGAGGTCCTGGCAGCTAACAACAAAAAAAAAATGCAAGGGTCAGGAAACACGGAAAGTCAAAACAAGTAGACCACTTCATAGTGTGCAAAAACAAGACTCAGCAAAGTCTGTGTGTGTGCTGTTTATATGGTCCATCTGATTAGTCCATCATGAGCTTCCAGCTGTGTGAGTGCAATCAGGAAAAGAACTGGAACAGGTGTGTGTGAAGAGCATGATGGAATATGTATTCCGTTCAGTGGCAGATGTTATGTGTAGAGTGCCCTCTAGTGTGTCTGGTGGGCACTCAACTTGGTGACTGTGACAACAATAGTCATATTCACAAACAAACAAACTCCTAAAGTTTGATCAAAATCATTGACTGTATGCTGAGGTTATTTCATAATTCTTGCTCCCTATTTTTTTGCTATTTTTCAGCACTTACATTCATGTTCACATTCACTCACAAATCATTAGAAATATCAAATACTGTATTCATTCATTCATTCATTTTCTTTTCGGCTTAGTCCCTTTATTAATCTGGGGTCGCCACAGCGGAATGAACCGCCAACTTATCCAGCATATGTTTCACGCAGCGGATGCCCTTCCAGCCGCAACCCATCACTGGGAAACACCCATACAGACTCATTCACACACATACACTACGGACAATTTAGCCTACCCAATTCACCTATAGCGCATGTGTTTGGACTTGTGGGGGAAACCGGAGCACACGGAGGAAACCCACACCAACACGGGGAGAACATGCAAACTCCACACAGAAACGCCAACTGACCCAGCCGAGGCTCGAACCAGCAACCTTCTTGCTGTGAGGCGAACGTGCTACCCACTGCGCCACCGTGACGCCCCTAATACTGTATATACTAGCAATTTAGGACCTTCTATGTCTTGAATTAATGCTGAGGGATTTTGGTGGTTGTCAAAAATATTGTTTAGGAGGAGTATTTAAAATGTGGTGGCTCAGAGATTAGCACAGCAAGGTCTTTGGTTTGAGCCCCAGCTGGGCCAGGAGGCATTTCTGTGTGGAGTTTGCATGTTCTCCCATTGTTCGCGTGGGCATGTTATTAAAAAAAGCATTAAAATCTTTAATCAGTCAATTTACTCAGTTCCAATTCTCATTCACAAAGCACAATATGATGAGTTGACAAGGTGTGAAAAAATGTGGAAATTAAATACCAAAACATTTTTTGTTTCTTTTAGATCTTGTTCAAGTGAAAATAACCCCACCCTATGCAAAGATTGAAGTTGGACAACACAAACAATTGCTCTGCAAAGGTGAGATGCCACTTAAAATATAAAAAATTTAATCATTTTCATGTTATTCAAACTTTTTTTTACATGGATAACAAAAGGGCAAGTTTTTGTATAATTTTAAAAAAATTTACAATTTTAATTAACATTTTTGAAAATTATTTTAAATTCTCATTTGGTTTTTAATGAGAAAAAAAAGTTATTCCGGTTTGGAACTACATGAGGACGAATAATAAAAACAAAAGGCAAAAAAAGGTTTTTGTTTTTAGCTCAGATGCTAAGCTACAAATTCAATCTCCTTTCTCTGTTCTTTCTTAGTTTCTGGTGATGCAAAGAACATCAACTGGTTTTCTCCTAATGGTGAGAAAATTCAGACAAAACACGGCAATCTCAAGGTGCACAATCATGGCAATTTCTTGTCTTCTCTCATTGTTCTGAATGCCAATTTAAACAATGCTGGAATATACAAATGTGTGGCCACAAATGGAGACACAGAATCGCATGCTATGGCCAAGCTGGACATCCTTTGTAAGTATATGTTAATATTCAATATTAGGGGACAATGGGGCTAAATTTGGAAGATTCTGATAGATTTTCCATTTTAATAAGGTATATAGCAAGAAAACATCAGTGTGCGCACATCTAGGAGATCCTTGAAGGCAGGTGCTCGATCAAGTCAAACACAATAGAAAAAGGAAAAAAGAAACAGCACACTGTCACTTTAGCTCTCAAAAACAGATTAAATATGACCCGATGAAGACCATGTAGGTTGAAACGTTGTCATATTAAATCTGTTTTTTGAGAGCTAAAACACTGTTAAAAATTGTCCCGTTAAAAAACAGTAAGTAACTGGCAGCATGGTTGCCAGCAAGTTACTGTTAAATTAACAGCATCTAGCTGTTGCTCTGTAAATTAACAGTAAAATGCTGGCAGCTGCAGGATTTTACAGTATGTTGCTGTAAAAATACATGCACTACATTGATATACACAACACTCAAGTGAACTCATTTTTTTCACTGAAACCGACTGCCTCAAACTGGCCAACTGCTGTATAAGGTTATGAAGTAATGTGCTATATATGCTTATAAGCATATTTATAATGATAACTTATTTTAGTTCATTCGAAAAGTTCTGTTTTAACCCAAATATCTTAAATTTCACAGCAGCACACATACATGTAAAGCTGGATTTAACACAGAGAGATTTTTACTGCATCAGCAACTAAACAGCTACTGTCTTTAAATAAAGAAACATGCAGCATAACATCAGTGTTTTATTGTTCATCTTTGACTCAAACACTGGCTCTACTCTCCTTCACAAGGGTGACACACAGAAGAAATTTGCTTCAGGTTTTACAGCAAAATATAGTTTTTTCCTTGATTTTACGGTAAAATACTGGCAGCTGGGTTGCCAGCAATTTACTGTTTTTTTACAGTACACTTCCGTAGTTTAAATTAACATTATATTACTGTTAAAATACATTTTTACACAGTTTTTACGTCTCACACCTTTAACCCTTTAAACCCCAGAGCAAATACCTCAGTTTTAATTGAACACTTCCAAGTGTCCACACTACTGAGTGTTCAAGAAACATGGAGCAAAGCTGAAGTAAATGAATTAATTAAATGACTAATTAAATGATAATTGAGGATTAGCGATGAACAAATTAAGAAATACTGAAGGTAAAAAACAAGAACAGAACATACAAAAAACTACAACGTCAGTCACAGCTTTGTAATGAAATAACCTGAAGTACAACAAATGATTAAATCATTAAAATGATCAGAAAATGATTAAACAGCTCCACAAACAGCATCACCAGCTACACTTATTACTAAAACGTTTATTTTTCTATAACATCTATTAAAGTTGGCGACGCGGTGGCGCAGTGGGTAGCACGTTCGCCTCACAGCAAGAAGGTCGCTGGTTCGAGCCTCGGCTGGGTCAGTTGGCATTTCTGTGTGGAGTTTGCATGTTCTCCCCGTGTTCGCGTGGGTTTCCTCCGGGTGCTCCGGTTTCCCCCACAAGTCCAAAGACATGCGGTATAGGTGAATTGGGTAAGCTAAAATTGTCCGTAGTTTATGTGTGTGAATGAGTGTGTATGGATGTTTCCCAGTGATGGGTTGCGGCTGGAAGGGCATCCGCTGCGTAAAACGTATGCTGGATAAGTTGGCGGTTCATCCCGCTGTGGCGACCCCAGATTAATAAAGGGACTAAGCCGAAAAGAAAATGAATGAATGAATGAATCTATTAAAGTTCTTCTTAAGATAAAGGTTAACATTTTAAGTCACCATCATGGAGAATAGAGTTTGCTTAAGTCGGGCTCTTAACCCCGACATTTTTAATATTCATTTATTTTGGCTGCTGCAATTTTTAAGAACTTTGTTAAAAAACTCTTTTGATATGGCAAGCAAGCCAAAAAACTAAATAAGAACTGGTGATGTTAATATTGCTTTTAGTGAGGCACCTGTTCTAATATAATATACAGTAATATAATTCTTTGTTCTTATCCAATGTTTAATCTATTGTTAAATGTAACATAACATGCTTGTATGTGGCATTGAATTCTGGAGGTTTTTAAGAATATCTTGGACAAAAACACTTTGCTCTATGGTGTAAGTTGCACTCAAAGAGACATCAAGAATCAGCGTATGAACCTCAACAATGGTGACAAGTAACAAAATTAACAGTTTAACTCACAAACTGGCTATTAACAGGGTACTGAAAGTCTAAACATAAACAACAGCAGAATCAAACGCAAATAATGAAAACTGTAAGACCATTATATTACATAATTTATTCATGCCGCAATGCGTGCTGGGATTTTTGTACTGTGCCAAGCCCAGCATGTATTGTGGCATGAAACATTTTAATTGTTTCCATTGTTGAGGTACAAGGTCTGATTCATGAGGTCTGAGTGTGTCTTTGCTATAGCTGAACTGTTTTTGTGTGTTATTTCTTAACTCTGTAAAAGAATTAGGTATCTTTCCTGTTTCCACTTCTCATTAATAAAATAATATCTGCAACTAAGCATTAAAATGATTGTATAAGGCCAGTCATTCAGACCTTTAAAAAAACATTCATCAGAACAGAACTAGATTTATCTACCTATTGACTATCCAGCTTTATTGCTATAATATAAGTGTTTTATAAACTCTGTTACAGCAGCTGGAGAGTTAAAATTTATTAATTCAAGGGTGAAGAGTCCAATAAAACCAGCCCCTCACTCCATTACGGTGACACACAAAAAAACACCTAAATTTCAGTTGATTTTCGATAAGAATGGTATGGAAGTCAAAGCGGTCAGTAATAAGTGCATCTGCTGTTGTTTAATGATCCTCTGCTGAGACTGAAAGTGTTTTATTTTGGTTGATGTTATTTAATGCTGTAACTGAAGTCACTATTTGTGTTTATTGTTTCTCTTTCCTTCAGTGATTGTGATTATTAGGTGTTCATCAGTGTCTGAATTCACTCATTTGTGTTCATTAACTCTGTCAAGTGAACTATATTAGTGAACTAGTGTACAAAAGTGAACAAGGGGACAAAGTGTGATTTCAAACACAAATGTCGACTCTGAGCTCTGTTAATTCACAGTTTACTGCTGTTGGTTACTTTCTCGAAAACAAAAATATTACCCAGAATGCACTGTTTTTAACAGAATATTACTGTTTTAGTGAAAAAACAGTATTTTACTGTAGAATCTGACCGTTTTTTAACAGCAATTATTTAGTGTGGCAGTGTGCCGTTTTTTTTACTTTTCCCATTTTAATAAGGTCCCATAATAATCCTTTTGGACTCACTGTAAATTTTAGACGATTTACAAGCCTAAAAAGTAACAATACAACTAACAACTGTTAACCATAGACAGGAAAAAAAAACTTTTTTTGTGTGTGTGTTTGCATATGACTACATGCTTGGTTGTATATGACTACATGTATACAACCATCTCAGTACTTAAAAATGGAGGTCATATAGGGTTATAAGCTAATTAGCTAGCAGACATTATGTAGAGGGGTTGGCGAGCGTGATCAGTCTAGGTCCTGATGGAGAATTTTAACAAAAGTATTAAATGGTTTCCCCCTTTATCCTTGTTCTCTTGTTAAACCCCTTGTTCCGAGTGTCTAATTTTTTCTAATTTCATAAACAATAGTACATCCTTCATTCACTGTGCATGCCAGGGTGGCTGAGGGCTCTAGAACACATCTAGAAAGCAATGTAAAAAAGGCCACACAAAAGAAGGGCAAGGCATAACAATCAAGCACTACACCATCTCTTCTTCATCTTTATTTCTATATTGTTTTTTATGACATAGATTGTGTCAAAGCAGCTTAACATAGTTCTTGAAAATTGAAACTGCTTTAGTCCAGTTTTCACAGTTGAAGTTCAGTTTAGTTTAGTTCAGTTCAGTGTAATGTAAATGACACTGCTGAAAGCCGAAACACTGAAGAGCAACTCCACTGATTAGCAGTTGCACTTGTCCCAAACCAAGCAAGCCAGTGGAGGAACAAACTTCACCAAATGAGGAAAGCGAAAGAAAAAACCTTGAGAAAAACCAGGCTCAGCTCACGACCATTTCTTCTCTGGCCAAATGTCTTGTGCAGAGCTGCAGTCTAGGCACGTGAGGCTTGAGAACAATGGACATCTGTCGTGGAGAAGCTGCAGATCTGAGTAGGTCACTGGCGTGTGTTCAGGCTAGCCCACGGGATCAATCCGGAGACTCACACTCTCCACTCATCCCTGACCATGACAGACATCTGCTCAGGATACTGGTTTAATCCAAGATTAAATAGACCTAAGGGACTGTAAAGTATAAAGGATATTAAAGAGGCGTCTGATGTCATGGAAGAATGCTTATTTTTAGTAAAACCAGTCTGATCTTGTGAAACGATAGTTGGTAAGAGTGGTTCCAAATGACATGTCATTGCCATGCTAATGTCTTAGCAAGTAGTTTTGCATCTGCACACAGTAAAGAAATGGAATGATAATGAAATTTTTTTTAAAGAATTATGGACCTAGATGTGTGGATTAAAATTTTAGGAAGGATACCAGCTTTTTATGACTTATTGAACATATTCAATATATTCATGAATTCATATTCTTATTTCAAATAAGATGTTAGAAAGGCTTTACATGCAACTTTTGCTTTATAAATCACAGCCAATCTGAAAATTAGTCTATGTGGAAAAGTCTTACATGCCCATACACAACCATAACCAACAAGATGGCGCCGACGAAGATGGCCGCCTCCGTGTTGAGCTCTG
>CAIGQV010013735.1:0-19553 GCA_903798115.1 Danio jaintianensis
TGGGGAGAACATGCAAACTCCACACAGAAACGCCAACTGACCCAGCTGAGGCTCGAACTAGCAACCTTCTTGCTGTAAGGCGATCGTGCTACCCTCTGCGCCATCGTGCAGTCCATATATATATATATATATACACACACTTAGAACAGTCAAATATAACTACAATTTTGTGTAAAATGTAAATTTGTAAAAACATAAATATATAAAGGTTTTAGTATGCTCCAGAAAGTGTGTAAAATGTTTCAGCATACCAAAAAGGTTTTAGTAAGGTTTGTGTTTATGCAAGTGAGACAAGTGTGGTGCTAATTCACAAGAGGGGGCAAAATAATGGTCCATACACCATACTAATCAAACAATACAACTGTTTACACAGCTGTACACATAGCTGATATTAAATATTACAATAATAGTCAATAATCGTGAATAATAATACTCATGAGCATTATTTATAGAAATACAACTAAAATCCATAAAAGGCTTATGATGCGAAATAAAGCAATAATGATTAAATGAATAAAAGACAGATAATGAATAAGTAAGAAAACCCCAAGGATAAATATGTTGATCAGATGTCGTGCCTTGGGACCAACATACAAAGATAGACCACTAACTTTGCAAGAAACAGACCATTCCCTGGTCAGTTTTACCACAATCAGAAATATCATACGTTTGATTATCATAAGGACTTAGGAAATCACCATTACATGCATGATCCAATAAGATCCTTCAGTTATGATAGGTAATACATGATAAAAAACATAGTGTGACAGCTCTGGTTACGTTGAATTGCTCCCACTTCTCATAACACACAGTATCATTCCAAATAGTACTGTGGGCACTTAACTTATGCCAATATAATACATGATATTTAAATAGTGTAACAGCTCTAACATTAAATTGTTCCCAACTCTGATAACACAGAGTATCGTTGAAAACGGTACAGTGGGCACTTAATTTAAACCAATATCCCTTACTGATGTTCCATAATTCTCTCCAAGTATAGCAATTATTAGACATTAACATTTGTTGTACATGGCAAAGTTGAATTTTTGCAAACAACATGTTAACTTTACATCCTGTCTAATTCATCCACGATTACAAATTATACCAATGTAAATCATTACATTATTTTCACACAGAAGAAAACCTGCAAAACTAATTAGGATAGCTTGAACTGTATGACCACATGTATTCATCTTTTCCTCGACTCTAGATGAATTTGAGTTCTTAACACACAACGACAACTGCAGTTTTCACCAGGATCCCCAAGCTATGTTGTTCTCCTGCCACCACCACTCGCACTGCCGGACACAATGGCATCTTAGCACTATCAGAAGTCAGGAAGTCAAAAAAAAAAAACATCTATTATGAAATAAGTACTAAATGTGTCACAGTTTTTCTCAGAAAACGTATTTCTAAAGGTGCTGTTGGCTTGAAATTTTCACTGGATGTTGGTAACAACCAAAGAAATCCTTATATGCAAAGAAAACAAAACTAATAAGTTTACAAATTAAGTTATGTGTAATAAAATGAAATGACGCAGGGAAAAAGAAATGAACACATGAAGTAAGGGAGGTGTAGAAAGGCCGTGAAAGCCCAGACAGCAACTAAAATCTCTCAGTTATTCAGCAACCCTCTGCCCTTCGTCATTGTAAATCAATATTAGCTGCTTCATATATATATATATATATATATATATATATATATATATATATATTTATTTATATATATATATATATATGTGAAATATATAATAGATTTGTCTGTAAACCAGGTTATTTTAATAAGCAGATTTGTTGGCAGTTTTCAGCATACTGGTGTGCGTGTAAACAGTGAAATAACTCACAATGGTAAAAATAACTATTATAAAATAAAAATATACACTGTCAAAAAAAATCCAGCCTAGGCAAACTAAACTCTTTGGCTGATATTTGTTATGTTGATGTAGATTTTCTACATATTTTCTGCATATTGGTGTGATTTTAGAGCATAAAATATTCATAGGCTGACAATTATATGTATTAATGCATGAGTTTATTTTCTGTTTCTGTGTTTCTACTTTTTCTGCAGTCAATACTACACAAACAGATCCAACTACAAACACAACATTAATATCAAACACACAATCACAGACTACAGGTAAATAACATCATTTATAGAGAAAATGATTAACCCTTCATGAATTTTTTTATTCTTTTTCAAATATATTTTACAATTAATGTTTGAGAGCAAGGAAACTTTTACAGTATTTCTCATAATATTTTTTCTTCTAGAGAAAGTCTTATTTCCTTTAGTTTGGCTGCAATAAAAGTAGTTTTAAATAAAATAAATAACAATAATAATTTTAAGGTAAAAAAAAGTAAGATCCAACAGAACAGTAAAATATCACCATAATTGTGGTACTAGTGTTAATATATGTCTGTTAACCTGTTAACCGAGTTATTTTAACAAGTTTTATTGCGGAGTGAATTCTGTTTCTGTGTTTCTACAGTCAATACTACACAAACAGATCCAACTACAAACACAACCGTAATTACAACATCAAACACACAATCACAGACTACAGGTAAATAACATCATTATATATACAGTATCATTATATATATATATATATAAACAGTTGAGGGCAAAATTATTTAGCCCTCCTGTGAAATATCTATTCTTTTAAAAATATTTGTCAAGCACTGATGGAGCAAGGAAGATTTCACAGTATTTCCGATAACATTTTTTCTTCTGGAGAAAGCCTTATTTGTTTTATTTTGGCTGGAATAAAAGCACTTTTTTTATTTGACCATTTTAAGGTCAATATTATTAGCCAATTTAAGAATTTTTTTTCAATATAAGCATTAATGCTAAGTATATTTTCTGTTTCTATGTTTCTACTGTTTCTGCAGTCAATACTACACAAACAGATCCAACTACAAACACAACATTAACATCAAACCCACAATCACAGACTACAGGTAAATAACATCATTTATAGAGAAAATTATTAACCTTTTTTGACCGGAAATGATACAGACTTCTCACAACAGTTAATAAGACGATGTACAAGAGGCATAATTGTGGAAAAAACTCAAACAAAACGCCAGGGGTATGAATAATTTCAGGCTTGACTGTATATATTATTGATTTGTCTATAAACCTATAAATAAGGTTATTTTAACAAGCATATTTTAAGGCAGTTTTCAGCATACTGGTGTTTATGTAATCAGTGAAATGACTCACAATGGGGAAAATAACTATTATAAAATAATGCACACTCGAGGTGGTGATATGACCACGACTCAAAGCAGATTAAAATATGCACTGTCAAAAAATAAATCCAGCCTAGGCAAACTAATATCTTTGCCTGGCAATCAAACATACTGATGTTATGTTGATGTAGATTTTATATATATATACTGCATATTGGTGTGATTTTACAGCATAAAACCTTTATAGGCTGACAATTATACGCATTAATGCAAAGTATATTTTCTGTTTCTGTGTTTCTACAGTCAATACTACACAAACAGATCCAACTACAAACACAACAGTAATTACAACAACAGGTAAATAACATCTATACACACACACACATATATATATATATATATATATATATATATATATATATATATTCATTCATTCATTCATTTTATTTTCGGCTTAGTCCCTTTATTAATCTGGGGTTGCCACAGCGGAATGGACCGCCAACTTATCCAGCATATGTTTTACGCAGCGGATGCCCTTCCAGCTGCAACCCATCACTGGGAAACATCCATACACACTCATTCACACACATATACTACGAACAATTTAGCTTACCTAATTCACCTATACCACATGTCTTTGGACTGTGGGGGAAACCGGAGCACCCGGAGGAAACCCACGCGATCACGGGGAGAACATGCAAACTCCACACAGAAATACCAACTGACCCAGCCGAGGCTCGAACCAGCGACCTTCTTGCTGTGAGGCGATCGTGCTACCCACTGCGCCACCGTGACGCCCCATATATATATATATATATATAGGTCCATAAATATTTGGACATCGACACAATTCTAACATTTTTGGCTCTATACACCAACACAATGGATTTGAAATGTAACAAACAAAATGTGCTTTAATTGCAGACTGTCAGCTTTAATTTGAGGGTATTTACATCCAAATCAGGTGAACGCTGTAGGAATTACAATAGTTTGCATATGTGCCTCCCACTTAAGGGTCCAAAAGTAATTGGACAATTGGCTTCTAAGCTGTTCCATGGCCAGGTGTGTGTTATTCCCTCATTATCCCAATTACAATGAGCAGATAAAAGGTCCAGAGTTCATGTCAAGTGTGCTATCTGCATTTGGAATCTGGTACTGTCAACTCTAAAGATGAGATCCAAAGAGCAGTCACTATCAGTCAAGCAAGCCATCATTAGGCTAAAAAAACAAAACAAACCCATCGGAGAGATAGCAAAAACATTAGGCATGGCCAAAACAACTGTTTGGAACATTCTTAAAAAGAAAGAACGCATCAGTGAGCTCAGCAGCACCAAAAGACACGGAAGACCACGGAAACAACTGTGGTGGACGACCGAAGAATTCTTTCCCTGGTGAAGAAAACAGGAAGGCCAAACTAGAGTTGTAAAAAAGCCTTCACAGTGCTGGAACAACATCCTATGGACAGATGAGATCAAGATCAACTTGTACCAGAGTGATGGGAAGAGAAGAGTAGGGAGAAGGAAAGGAACTGCTCATGATCCTAGGCAGTGAAGCATGGTGGTAGTTGTGACATGGCGTGGGCATGTATGGCTGTCAATGGAACTGATTCTCTTGTATTTATTGATGATGTCACTGCTGACAAAAGCAGCAGGATGAATTCTGAAGTGTTTCAGGCAATATTTTCTGGTCATATTAAGCCAAATACTTCAGAACTCATAGGACGGCACTTCACAGGGCAGATGGAGAATGACCCAAAGCATACTGCAAAAGCAACCAAAGAGTTTTTGAAGGGAAAGAAGTAGAATGTTATGCAACGGCCAAGTCAATCACCTGACCTGAATCTGATTGAGCATGCATTTCACTTGCTGAAGACAAAACTGAAGGGAAAATGCCCCAAGAACAAGCAGGAACTGAAGACAGTTGCTGTAGAGGCCTTGCAGAGCACCACCAGGAATGAAACCCAGAGTCTGGTGATGTCTATGCGTTCCAGACTTCAGACTGTAATTGACTGCAAAGGATTTGCAACCAAGGTATTAAAAAGTGAAAGTTTGATTTATGATTATTATTCTGTCCAATTACTTTTGGACCCTTAACAAGTGGGAGGCACATATGCAAACTATTGTAATTCCTACATCGTTCACCTGATTTGGATGTAAATACCCTCAAATTAAAGCTGACAGTCTGCAGTTAAAGCACATCTTCGTTTCATTTAAAATCCATTGTGTTGGTGTATAGAGCCAAAAATGTTAGAATTGTGTCGATGTACAAATATTTATGGACCTAACTGTGTATATAAATATATAAAAATTTTATAAATGTTTAGCCCTCTGTATAATATATATATATATATATATATATATATATATATTATTTTTTTTTAAATATATTTTACAAGTGATGTTTAATATTTATTACATACTGTGTAACATACAGAAACATACACAAAAGAAAACATTTTGCAGAATATTAGAATATTGCTAACTGGTAGCCTTTGGAGTTCATATGTTAAATCAATCTCCACAGCGGATAAATCAGATCACATACTTTTATATGCATAAATAAAATGTATTGATATTTATCAACCTTGAATTAAAAATAAAACAAAACCGTATCCTCAGAAATAAAGTCCATCCTCAAAATTACATATGTTACATTACAGTCTGTGGAGGATGAGGGAGCTCTCAGATTTCACCTAAAATATCTTAAATTGTGATCTGAAGAAGAACAAAGGTTTCAATAGTTTGGAATTACATGAGTATGAGTAATTGATAAAATAATTTTCCTTTTTGGAACCACAGAAAAAAAAAAGATTGATGGATAGATTCAACAATAATAACACTTGTCATCTGTTGTCATTTACATGTAGTGACGCCATCATATCTGTTGCAGTGTGTGCAGTATATGGTATGTAGACTATAAATATATATTACAATACATATGCTAATGAATCAGCGGGTTGCATGATAATACTACAGCCATTTTTACATTTTGTTAATTTGGTCTTTATTTTCACCCTATAAATCTTCATGTTGTGGTTATCAAAATGTGTATATTTGACAATCTATACATGATTTTTTTTAGTGCATATTTGTATATGTCTGTGCCTGTCTGTCTGTCTGTTCACACCAGAGAAGTGGAGTGGCACTGTTGTTATTTAGCAGATTTTGTTTTCTTGGAGGCTCTTCTCTCCTCATGATCATCAAACCAGTTTCAAAGATGGTAAGTGTGTCCAAAAACACACTATGCACAATGTAAGCAACATGATTCTTCAAGCTTAAGAGATAGATCACCCAAAATTGAAAATATACACACTATTTACTCACACTCAAGTGCATTTAAACCTTTGAGTTTCATTTTTTCTGTCGAACACAAATGAAGATATTTTGAAAAATGTTAGAAACCGGTAACTATTAACATTTGAAGTAGGAAAAACAAACACTATGGAAGTTAATAGTCACCAGTTTTCAGACGTCTTTTGTGTTCAACAAAAAAAACAAACTCAAACTAGTTTGTGACAAGTGAAGGGTGAGTAAATGATGACAGAATGTTCAGTTTTGGGTGAACTATCCCTTCATAATTCATTGAATTCATAATGTAAATAACAAATATATACATTGTGTGTCTCCTCACAGCCCACCCAGATTGCATCCATCATTGAACTAATATCCAAAATTATCACTACTGTCCTTGTACTAATAAAAGCGGCTCATGTAAGAATTTCTTTAGTACATTACAGTTTAAGAACTTTCTTCAAACTGAATATGTGGTTAAGACATGAAGCAAATTTGACATCTAATTTAGTTCTCATTATTGTGTCTGTAAATGTTTGTGGCAGTACGACTGTGAGAATGCTGGTTTGCAGTTTGTGTTTGCTGCTTTGATAGTGACTGCAATGGTTACAAGCCTGATGCACACCATCACCGTTTTCCTTCACCGTGGACCAAGCCATGAATTGTGAGTGTTAACTTTACATATCAGCACCAATATAATGTGACCAAACAGAAATGATAACAAACAGGTTTCCAAACAGGTTTTTGTCTGGTATTGGTCAGAAAAAAGGCAGCCCCAGTCCCAACTCATCATTAGTTGAAACATTTTTGTAATGAGTTTTTGCTGGTCTGGCTCTTTGACAAATAGGGTCAGAACTACTAAACAGGACAAATTAACATGAGGCCAAAATCCTATATAATTGCAGATGAGAGTGGATTGTCCTGCAAGTATTGACAGTGTTCAAATCGAAGAACAACTTTTTAAAAGAAAATTCCTTTAAGTATAATGATCCTTTTTTATCTAATTTTTTATCTAAAAACAAACATTAATTTATAAAATACACAGAGGAATTACATACCCATTTGAGAAATAGGCAGTGTCTGTATTGGTATTAGCATTGTAGCTACAAGTATGTGTGTCATATCAAATGATAAAAAAATGTCCCTAGAAGTAGACAAAAGTAGACAAGCTCACAAGGCTTCAGACTCTGTTTAATCCTTAATTGACTTGACAAAAACACATCTTAACACATAATACCAGGACCTTATTTATTCATTTACAGTCTGTGGTTTGAAAGAATTTAATCTTCTACATATTAGACTCTTATATATACTACTGTATTTTGAATTTAAAGTTCAAAAAACATTCTTACAGAAGAACGTGTTGGATTGGTTCTCTCATAATAGTTGACCTACTGAATACACTCATTACATGTAAGTTTTTCCCCATATTCTTTAATGTTGAATTACCTTTTTATTTATTTGTTATTTTGTACAAATATTAATGACCTCATTTTCTGAAATTGGCATAGGTGTAAATACTTACTCATCCAAATATCTTAAAAGCTCAGATTAAACTAATAATTTTTTTTCTTTGTTTGTTACTAATCTTCTTTTTTCTATTTATACTGTAGCCATCTCAATATTTTATGGGTTATGGTGGTTTCAAGGGCGCTGGTTGCTAATAGTAATGGCAGTTTATGTTATATTGGAGTTCATCCTTTACCTTGGAGCAGTTGTTTCTGAACGAATGGAAAAACACAAGACAAGAAAGAGAGTGGAACGTAAGTATATTTGGTACTAACATGCTAGAGACTACTTGCTACTAGACTCTAGACGGTTTTAAAGATTTTCACTGTACTTTCTTGTTCTGCACTGAAAAAAATATCCATTAAACTGAATCCTAGATGACATTATATATTTACTCATGAACACACAGTCTCAGTTTGTATTTGTATGTTTACAGAAAATCGTCCTGTTCCAGAAAACAGGGTATGTAAACTATTCTCACTTATTTTTATACAATAAAGTCATTGCAGTTTCACTAAATCTGCTTAAAGGGATAGTTTATTTGTTGTTTACTCACCTTCAAGCCATGCTATTTTTTTCTACAGCAGAACATTATTTAATATTTTTAACAGAAAACATTTATAAAACATTAGGCCTCTTTCACCCTGGTCACCCTGATCTAGCTTACTACTTTCCATGGCCAATAGTACCCTGCAAACTCATCAGACAAGAAAAAGAGGACTACCCTCCTCAATATATATATACAGTGCATCCGGAAAGTATTCATAGCGCTTCACTTTTTCCACATTTTTTTTATGTTACAGCCTTATTCCAAAATTGATTAAATTAATTTATTTCCTCAAATTTCTACACACAATACCCCATAATGAAAATGTGAAAAAAGATTTTTTTGAAATTGTTGCAAAGTTAATAAAAAATAAAAAAACGTGAAAAATCACATGTACATAAGTATTCACAGCCTTTGCCGTGAAGCTCTAAATTGAGCTCAGGTACATTCTGTTTCCACTGATTATTCTTGAGATGTTTCAGCAGCTTAATTGGAGTTCACCTGTGGTAAATTCAGTTGATTGGACATGATTTGAAAAGCCATACACCTGTCTCTATAAGTTCCCAGGGTTGACAGTGCATGTCAAAGCACAAACCAAGCATGAAGACAAAGGAATTGTCTGTAGACCTCAGAGACAGGATTGTCTGGAGGCACAAGGCTGGGGAAGGTTACAGAAACATTTCTGCTGCTCTGAAAGTTCCAATGAGCACAGTGGCCTCCATCATCTGTAAGTGAAAGATGTTTGGAACCACCAGGACTCTTCCTAAAGCTGGCCGGCCATCTAAGCTGAGTGATCGGGGGAGAAGGGCCTTAGTCAGTGAGGTGATCAATAACCCGATGGTCACTCAGTCTGAACTCCAGCGTTCTTCTGTGGAAAGAGGAGAACCTAACAGAAGGACAACCATCTGTGCAGCAATCCACCAATCAGGCCTGTATGGTAGAGTGGCCAGACGGAAGCCACTCCTTAGTAAAGGGCACATAGCAGCCCGCCTAGAATTTGCCAAAAGGCATCTGAAACCAAATTTTCTGGTCTGATGAGACTAAAATTGAACTCTTTGAAGTGTATGTCAGGCGTTATGTTTGAAGAAAACCAGGCACCGCTCATCACCAGGCTAATACCATGCCTACAGTGAAGCATGTTGGTGGCAGCATCATGCTGTGGGGATGTTTTTCAGCAGCAGGAACTGGAAGACTAGTCAGGATAGAGGGAAAGATGAATGCAGCAATGTACAGAGACATCCTGAATGAAAACCTGCTTCAGAGTGCTCTTGACCTCAGACTGGGGTGACGGTTCATCTTCCAGCAGGACAATGACCCAAAGCACACCGCCAAAATATCAATGGAGTGGCCCAGCCAGAACCCAGACTTAAATCCTATTGAACGTCTCTGGAGAGATCTGAAAATGGCTGTACACCGTCGCTTCCCATCCAACCTGATAGAGCTTGAGAGGTACTGCAAAGAGGAATGGGCAAAAATTCCCAAAGACAGGTGTGCCAAGCTTGTGGCATCATATTCAAAAAGACTTGAGGCTGTAATTGTTGCCAAAGGTGCATCAACAAAGTATTGAGCAAAGGCTGTGAATACTTATGTACATGTGATTTTTCAGGTTTTTTATTTGTAATAAATTTGCAACAATTTCATTATGGGGTATTGTGTGTAGAAGTTTGAGGAAATAAATGCATTTAATCCATTTTGGAATAAGGCTGTAACATAACAAAATGTGGAAAATGTAAAGCACTATGAATACTTTCTGGATGCACTGTATATATATTGAGGAGGGTTGTCCTCTTTTTCATATACATATAGTGCACAACATAAATTAATATTCCCTCTTATTTTTATATATTTTTATCCAGTAATATATTAATGATAATAATATTAAGATAATAATTCAAATGAGGTGTTGCAAAAAAATAACTACATAAAAAATAAAAAAAATAAAAAGTCTTTTTAAAATTTTAATTGTATATTTTTCCCGAACACATTCATTGGGGTGTATTTATTTTTGGACCGTAATCTTAAATTATTTTGTCAGATTAGTTCTAGTTTGGGCTTTGGTAATGAAATAATGATAATATCATAATAATGAAATAATATCAAATAATTATAATCTCATATAAAATAATAAATTGTATGCATGCATTAATTAATTTATTGATTAGTTCATGGTGGATTAATTAATTTAGAATGAAACTGAAGGCCTAGTTGTGAAATGTATGGTCCACACCGCCTGTCCAAGTAAATGGACATAAACGTGTAATGTGCTGTATCGAACCGTACGGCTAAGTGAAAATGATCTATACCAACATTTTTAGAGACAATAAAATGTATAAAAACATATACAGGCAAAACAGAATTAATAGAGTGGCTGCTGGATATATGTTGGCAATTTTTTTTTTTTGTCTGTGCAAAAACTTAAAATGAAACAGCTCGCACTTCTGAATGTTGTGAATGCGCTCAGGACCGGGGCTTTGGATTAAAGGTAATATATGTAATGTTTCATTTTGTGCACAGACCAGTCATTTTGCTTCATAAGCCTTCATTGTCAGCATCCACATACAGTATATTAATTTTGATTTAACTGTATGTTTATATATAGTCATTAATCACCATAAAATGCCACACCTTAAATCATTTTTCTTTTTTATTTGCAGAAATCCCCATGGTTCTTCATGTTTGTCATTTGTTTAGTGATTTATGTAATGTTTACAGTTGCACTTATTGTAGGAGTGTCTTTGCTTTGCTTTCAAACTGGGTCTTCCTGTATATTGTTCAGTTAGTGTGTATATATATATTTGCATGTAAATTCATAAGGACCTGCCTGCCTTCTCTCTTGCACATGAACCAATTTATTGCACTATTTTGTTTTGTATACATGTATCTGTTCAATTTTGTGTAGATATGTATAGTATAGTTTTTGCGATCTGACTGGAGGATACTGAAAAAATCTATTCTGAAAGGAAAAACAAGCTTACAAAAAGTGCTGATGTTTTTAAATGTTGCTGTCAAAAGGTTAAATAATTAACTTGGCTGCTGTACTGTCCACAGTATAACGGACATCTTAACTCTTTCTGAATTTTGATTGTAATTTAAAATTGTTGTTGTTATTGTTTATGTTATAGTTTATGCACTTCATGTTGAAATGTTTTCATATTTGATCACAGTAAGTAAATTTGTCACTTTGATGCATTGTTTTTAACCCAGCATTTTTAGAGCATGTAGTCCAATAAGCTTTAATGTGTCGATGTGTCTGCAGCACTTATTCTAATGAAATGCAGACATTTGAATACACAACAATGTGTGTTAAAGAAATTGCAATAAAAATATAGTTTAAAGGTCGTATACTCTGTAAATTTGCTTTCTCAGATTGTCTTGCAGTATATTTTTGTAATTACAATGAACCACTACACCACAAAACAACAGACATTTTGCATTACATTTCCTCATGTGTCAGCAGTCCATAAGCGTAACAATGATATTTAATCTAAGGGAAAAACCAGTTCTCTGATCAACAGTTCACTTTTCTGCCCACTTTATGACTGCCTGAATTATTTTGGGCATTGACTTAACAAAAAAAATCTATATTTTGCATCAAGTTCCAGGTCTTTCGAGTAGCAGTTGACAGATCAGCTTTGCAAACAGGACCCAGTTTGTCAGTTTCCACCATTTTCAGTTGGGTTTAAATCTGGACTGTTTGCTGGCCATGTTGATATGCTTTTATTTTTACTTTTGATTACTCATTTTTAGCTAAATTTGGCAACATTTGGGACTTGAAACGCAAAGACCAAAAGATTGTGGTCTCACTAACTTTTTTCCTTAAATTTGATTACATTTTTAGTACTTTCCAAAACCTTTACATTCAATGTTCCTCAGTGGTGGAATATTCTTTCCATTCCCACATGGACTGCTGATTCACTAGTGTCATTAATGACAACTAAAAACATCTCTTCAATGACCACAAAAAAATCCCCCTTCTTAGCTCTTAATTCTCTGAGCAATAACTGTTCCTTTGTATAATAACCACTTCTTGTGTATTGCCTCTTCTTGTTGTGTCGTCGAATTATGTCGAATTACAATTACAGTTGGGATACTTTTGTAATGAATCCACTGAAGGCAAGTGTTGAAATCCAAGTGGAGTGTAACACTTTCTTGAATATGGACCAATCAAATCAGAAGACTAAATTCGTCTACAGAGAACAAGGGTGTCACAACAATAATGAACCACTCACACAGCGGATAAGTTTTAACTGATTGTATTGTTCTTGTATTCAGTTGTTAAATCTCAATTAATTGGCAAATAAATCATAAGAAGCAAAAAGAAAAACGTGATAAAGTACAAAATACTCAATACCAAAATAAAATAATGTTTCACAAATGTTTTTCCTTTGTTTCCTTACAGGTTTCAAATCCCGGTTTTACTCAACAGGTAAGTATATAACAGGTAAATATATATATATATATCAAGTAAGTATAACCACTTTCATTCAATACTGTTCATGTAAGATAACTGAAATAATCCTTATAACTAAAGATTTGAATCTTTATGAAATAAACTAATAAAGAAAAATCTATTTTCTGGATTAATCTCTCAATTGTGTGAAATTATTTTTCTTGCTCTTATTTATGCAATTTGGTATGTGAGAAAACAAATATATAAAACAACAAAACCAAACCTATTACCTTTGATAAGTCAACAATCAATGAAGTATCAATGAAGAGAAAAAAAACAATAAAACCCAAACAAAACAGTTCACATATGATCACTTCACAGTTGTAGTTTTTTTTTTCTCTGTAAACTCGGTTTCTCAAAAGTCTTTTCTTTTTTTACTGCAAAAAGCAGTCAGTACATGTATATTCACCTTTTCTTTTGTGAATATAAATTTTCTCAGGGAGCAACAAAACGAAATGTCGGCCACTCAGTTTCTCCTCTGATTGAATCCTTTTCCCCAAAAAAATTAAACGTCCGTGTGTGCTTATAGTTCAGTTTCCTACCGTCTAGATCGGCAACAATATCAGTTTCACACAATGACAAATCGAAGTTAGGTCCGTGTGGCTCGCCAGTCCCAACCCCTTCAGCGAACACAGGAGTTAAAACGAATCCAGGATCCAGCAAGCAATCTCAATCCAGCATCAATTCAACTGATCACACAGTAGCACAACGATGGCACTAATCCAGGTAAAAGAGGAAAAAAAAAAAAAAAACCTGACCTTGAAAACAAGGTCACAAAATCATCATTAATATAAATTCCATAACACATATATTGTGTCTATTACCACAGCATCAAAATAGGAATTACATTTCACATATGAAACCATACATTCACTACATTATCTTATAATCACATCAAGAATTAAATGAAATTAGAATACAGATCTTCACTTACATGTGACTTGCATGAGGACTTTTTTCTAATACATTTACATTTATTAACTAATACATGAAACAGAAATTAACTCACCAAAACCAAAGAACTTTTTATCTCTTAAATGTCAAGAACTCCATTACTCGATCCTTTTGCTTATTCTTCTTGTCAACATTTCACTCTGATCGTGTTTCTTTATAGATAATCTCTTATGTTAATCGAGCTACACATTAACAAGGCTTCTTGTTATCAGCTCCGTCACAATCATTAACCAATTAAATGCGATTTCTCTCACATAAACGATTTCTTTTAACTTCTCTTCCTGCTATATTGTCTTTGGACACATATAATTCAAAATTCAATCAAAAATCTCTAATTTGCTTGTTAAATACAAACTTAATCTAGAGAGATCTAAAACTGCGTCTGCTCTCTTACGCTCTGCCGATCTGAGTGCGCGCGAATTCTAACCGCGTCAGTGATCCGGAACGTCACATGACAATCTTAATCATTACACATCGCTTTTACAGCTAAAAAACTATTTTAATGTCTTCTAATTGCCTATTAAAATAACTTGTAAAACAGAAAGAGAAAAAAAACTAAATGTTCAGCATACTTAATTTAATCTCATCTTGTTTCTATTGGTAACCTGGGTTACAGGAGTCTTTAATGAAGCTATAAACACATAACCAAAACTCAAAGCTTGGCAAAGCATAACAAAGCAAAACAAACTCACTGACTGTGGGGTTACACGCACAAATCTGGACAAGGACCAACTGAACTAGAACAACCAATAAAGAACAAGACACATGATTAAATCAACCAATGAAAACATGACACAAGAACAATAGCCGAAACAAAGCAGGAAACAGGAAGACAAGACTAAACTACAAAATAAAAGTGAAGGCTGTGTCCCAAATCGCATATTTCCATACTATATAGTACGCTAAAAACAGTATGTGAGCTGAGTAGTATGTCAGAATTCAAAAATCAGTAGGCGAGAAGTACCTACTACTTCCAGCAAGATTCTGAAGTGCGCATTGGATGGACGCTACGCTATCCCATGTTACCACGCAAGGGATTTCATGAATGGGAGTGAAGCAACGCAAATGACATGGGTTGGTCATGCGATAATGACAAATGGCAGATGTAGTACCATTAGTTCCATTCATACTATATATAATATACTTTTCTAATGGTCATGAAGTAAATTCAAATGTAGTACCTACTCGAGTAGTAGGCGATTTCAGACGCAGCACAAGATAACATGACACACCTTACATTTTCAGTCTTACTGTGGCTTTTGTTTTATTTAGAAACTGTGCTGTTTATCTGACATGATGCAAGAGAAGCAGTGGGTGGGGAGAACCAGCTCATTTGCATTTAAAGGTACAGGCTACAGACAGCTACAATTTCCTCTGACCCCAAAACAGACATTTTCAGGTGAGTATAAATGATCTGATGGGTATTTAAAGCTGAAAATTTACAGAAACATTCTGTAGACACGAAAGACTTATTTTACATTTTTTTAAAAGGGGCCCTTTAAATCACTAGAATGCTAATTTTATCCAAAAATCTCAGTCCTGTTACTTTCTGTCTTTAAAAAAAGATTAGCGTCCTTTGGTATTCTTATTTATTAATCTACATACTACAGTACATCCATATTAATCAATATACATTAGGAAAAAAAATGTTTTTCTTTGTTTCAGTCTGCTATCCACACCGAAAAACTCAAGCATAATATATGTGCCAAGAGACTGAAACAAAGCGTTTCCACATTGTCACGTTATCACATGTGAATAAATTTGGAAACAATCACATGAGTTTGACTGAAAATGTTACAAAATCAAATTTCACAGAAGTTTCAGTGAGGACAATAACACCTCAGAAGTGTAGTCAAACTTGTTCACATGAGGAAACTCATTCCTGTTACCTGTTTATTCATGTTACCAAATGGTATTTTTTTATTATTAGGTCCAGCTCATTGCTTAATGAATTGCATTATAAAACAAAAATATGGCTTTGTGATTTTTAGAAATATACATGGACATATAGTGTGTTATGACAAATTCATATTTTGAAATTAAACCCACAATTTCTTTACAACAAACACCTCCTGCAGCTGAAAACAAGTTATTTTGTTGAAAACTAATTTTTAAGTATGCTTTTTAAAAGTATGCTTTTTAACAGGACTCATAAAACTGCATCCATCTTCCACTTAAAAGCGGTGTAAAATTAAATAAAGTTAACTGAAATGGACCAGTACATGTTAAATATGTGTGTTATTGAATTGAGTTTTGAAAAAGGATTAAAACAAAGTTTAACTTTGAAGAGTTTCTAAAGCAATGGCACCTTTTTGGTGGAATGGCCCTTAGAAAATGTGAAAAAGTAATTTTTCAGTCGCACAAGATGTGAAACTACTGTAGCAAGCACTTTTAACTTACAATATCTGGCTCTGAATCTTCTTCCTGGACCTGATGAGTAACGTAAACAGGTCACAATCAATGCATGACTATCACAGGATTACATTAAATTTCCATTGAACCCGCCCGTATAAGAGCCTACCCGCCCATTCATGCCTTGCATGACTCGAAGACTTAAGTAAATATTGACTTTGGTTTTGATGTGTTTTCATTTATGAAATGTGTTAAACTCACTAGCAAAAAGTTCTCCAGCAGGTTAAACCAAAGTCTCTGTAAATGGATATACAACTTTAATTCATCCAAAAATAAAATTCCAAAACGCGGTGTAATAGTTTATAAACGGTGAACTCCCCAGCAACTCCCACAGTTTACTGCGATAGGCAAAAGCACATTAAACTACCATTTAAATGTTGAAGTCATTTTTAAGATATACACACATTCATAACGTTACACAACACTTTTTATATCTCTAAAATCCCATGAAACATGATAATAATAAGTTGTACCTGTTTGATATTTATACTGGGCCAACTGCAGACAGATTTATGATTAAGTTGCGGGCGCCATCTTACGGCAAGACCCGGGAATTCATTTTCCATGACCCTCATAGTGCATTATGGTGTACCCTAAACGTTTTAGATGATGATTTGATGTTTCACTTGAACACCTTCTTCAAATTAAAAATGTATAATAATTAATTTTTTCACTTGGGTAAAACGCTCTTTATGTTTAGACTCTTTTACTTTTTTGTGATTTTTCTATACTCTTGGTAGGCATTCCTTAATCGAATATGGTCAAAGCAAGTTTGTTAAAGTTTTACATTAATAAATGATACACATAAAAATTACAGCTTAAAACTATTCTTAGAATCAATTGAAAGAATGACTTTTGATTGTAGATTGAAAAGTTAAAAGAAAACCTTGATTGGTTATACAAAAACTCCAAGCATCAACATTGGTTGTAGCATTTTAGCAATAAAACAAAACATAAAAAAATGCTTGTTTTGACTTACCATGACTCTAGTATAAGCAGAAAAAGAAACTTTTTTATTTTATTTTTTATTATTGTTGTAAATAAGTTACATAAACAGGGGCTTCAAAGATTAATCTGATGGAAGAAGTTATCCCAGACAGATCTAAAACCATTGTTGAAATTCAGTCATGGCCAAAATTAAGTACATGGATAAGTTTACTTAAATGTAGCCAACAAACTACAAAAGGACTGACTTTGAAAAACAAAGTAAATGTTGTGAGTGTTTTGGAATCTGACTGGAATATGCAATCCCACAGTATACCTGCTGACAGCTGAATCCCTCGCTCTTTTTCTTTCTATCTTTCTCTCTCACTGTCTGTTTGCATCTCACTCGGCCTCTCTCGTGCGTCTTCGGTCTCTGTTTTCGATTCACTTTTGTCCAGTCCTCCGCCTTTAGCCACTCACAGTTTGTTGGTGTGTTACCATAGATATATACACTAGATATCGCATACGGACCCTGAGCATGCGTCAATAGCGCCGCCACATTTGTACAGTGCTCCCAGGACAAACATCATTCAACCGCACGAGTCAAGACAGTGTGCCAATGTGAAGATGCTGGACTTTAGCGCTGCTTACGGGTGTAGTAACGAGCAAACAAAGAAAACAAAGCACAAAGGCAGAACATTTCATAGGTAAGATTTCGTTTTTTACATGTTACAAACTTTTGTGCTCAACAAGTAACGTTATTGATGATAATACAGGCAAAGTAGCATCAACTTGCACTGAATTCTAGGCTTATGCTAGTTCTGTTGAATAAAATCAGCAAACAATGAAAAAGAAATATGACAACAAGATGCTGCGGTGCTAGATATTTGTATTATTGTCGGCTAAGTGAACGAGTCGTTCATAACGGAGATTCATTCACAAACGAATCACTCCCTCCGTTAGAATGAGAAGTGAAAGCAGGAGAGGGGGTGTGTTTCAGGACACGGATTAGATCAAATTTAACAGGGAGGGAGGATAATACATTTCCATGCACACAAACACACTCTTTATCGGCAATGCCTGTGCCGTCACTTATCCATCGATGTAGAAAAGTGATGTAAAATTATAATTTTCGTAATTTAAAAAAACATTTGCGTACTGACCACCGGGGAAAACTTCCGATCACAGGTATATGTATATATGTGTATATCTCTGGCTCTGGATGGCCACAGTCCTCCACTGCACCTTGGTCCCGCATTCATTTCAAAGGAGCGCTACCCTGTACTAAAATGGCGGCTTTATTGACGCATTCCTTCCAATAGACAACAAGGTAGGCGACATCTAATGTAAATATCTGTGGTGTGTTACTATGGTTACGGCCCACCGCAGTCACCCATCATGGTTAATTTTTTCCAGAATATGCAGCGTCTAAGTAATGCTTGAGTTGAAAGATTCTTCCAGCGCAAGACGCGGAGCAAACTCAATAGCCTACTTTTCTCTCTCAGCTCATATACGTTATTTTTATTATACAACACGATAGACTGACATCACAATATAGAGCTGCTCTAATTAGGCCACTTTCCCCCACTTAGATCGAAATCCCCGAATTGGCCAAAAGAGGGCATCAAAAGCGTAATTTGACAATAAAAAGTCTGCTGGGTTGAGCAGGACAGTAAGCTATACAGTATATAGCACTGACGACTGACAATGAGAAAGTGTTTTACATTTGCTCTTAGCTTTATTCAACAAAGCTGAAGGTATTGATACATCTTATTATAACTAGAATTGGTACAAGAATCTGTGTTTATATACTTTGCTACAAGTATTTATATATTTTTGCATTTAATTATTCTTATCGTGATTTTTGGTCCTCTTCAGATGTCTGCTGCGCGCGGTCTCCTTTTGCTGATATTTGGATTTACCATCCTGAAGTTCATCTGCTGTTACAGTGATGGAAGTTTATTGATCAACCAGTGTCAAAGTATGGCTATAGATCATGGCCCAGATCGACAGCAAGGACAAGATTCAAATTTCACCGTCGTTCCAGATAACGTGGTCGTGGACAGTTCGCAAGTGGGAACGAGCTTTACAGGTAGAATCTCTTTCTTTAAGCTTGTATATAGGCTAGGCCTCGTACTTTTATCCTGTTAATCAATTTTTATTGCTTATAAGGATATGAATACTTGATATCAAGAATTAAATTGTTAAATAGAAATGCGTTTTCAGATATCAAGAATAACACATGTAACGTGTTGAAATTTACATTTCAA
>CAIGQV010013737.1:0-11858 GCA_903798115.1 Danio jaintianensis
TGTGTGTGTGTGTGTGTGTGTGTGTGTGTGTGTGTGTGAGCGTTCCCGTACATGCATGCATTTGTGCGTGTTCACGTTTGTGTGTGCTTGTGTGTGCATGTGTGTGTGCGCAATTGTGTGCATGCATGAATGTGTTTGCGTGCGTGTATGCATGCATGTGTGTTTGCGTGCGTGTATGCATGCATGTGTGTGCGCGTGCGTGTGTGCACGTGTGTGTGTGTGCATGCATGCATGTGTGGGAGACATTTATTTACATTGCACATTTATCTTGATGCGTCTGAAAAAATCTAAATAAGCAGCTCAGCTCTCAGAACTACATGGAGTAAACACAAACAAGTCTATTTCTGCACACAATCTATAATGATACTCCATAGAACTCCCTATAAAAGCCAGAAACTAAGCTTCTTTTTTTCCACAGGGCTGTCTAAAGGGTCAATGCTGCCAACTGATGATCAACAGTAAAAATGACTAATTGTATCTCTTCCCAGCAACACTCAAGAATGCATGATTATATGCTGTCATGGCTTTGCAATCAAAAAATGTGATTATAATGGAAGTCAATGGGGCAAAAACAGCCCCCAACATAACCAAAGGGCAGTAAACGTGAACAATACACAGGGGTTAACCGAATGCACTTCAACATTTGCCCCCCGTGTGCAGATGAAAGCGTGACATCAGCGCGCCGTAATGAAAACGCCATGCGTCCACCTGAAGCCCAATATTTCCTCACTCCTGCTGAACCAAAACACACGGATTGACTTTCCTGCAGGAATGAGCTCATCACGGCAGGGTGTTTGAGCCTCCGCCGCTCGCGGATATTTGATTAGTAACCATGGCAACCTGACGGAGAGGTCATAATAGTGCTGATAATCAGATACGACATCTGATAACACACACACACACACACACACATACACACAGAGGCTCATAATATATATCACACTTAGGCCTGTCGCAATAATCAATATATCGACACATGATGCACTATATGCAGTTGAAGTCAGATTTATTCGACCTCCTGTTAAATTTTAATTGTTTTATATTTTTTCCTTAATTTCTGTTTAATGGAGAGAATTTTTTTCAACACATTTCTAATCATAATAGTTTTAATAACTCATGTCTAATAACTGATTTCTTTTCTCTCTGCCATGATGACAGCACATAATATTAGACTAGATATTCTTCAAGACACTAGTATTCAGCTTAAAGTGACATTTAAAGGCTTAACTAGGTTAATTAGGGTAAAGTTAGGGTAATTAGGCAAGTCATTGTATAACAGTGGTTTGTTCTGGAGACAATCCAACACTAATATTGCTGAAGGGGGCGAATAATATTGACCTTAAAATGGCTTTAAAACAATTAAGAACTGCTTTTATTCTAGCTGAAATAAAACAAATAAGACTTTCTCCAGAAGAAAAAACATTATAGGAAATACTGTGAAAAATTCCTGAATCTGTTCAACATCACTTGGGAAATATTTCATCAAATATTTCACAGGTAACTGTATATCACCCATTCATAAACACCAATATCAGCAACATTTCTCTCAGCAACAACATCAGCAACGTCTCTCCATCTCTATTGGAGGTGTCAGTGTCAGTATGGTTAAAACCACTATAGTATTTACTATAATTACTATAGTATATCCTCGTGTGGGTGACTAACAGCTGAAAGTAGTTTTTTTGACACTTTAAAAGTCTAAAATGACTTTAAACATTATTTTTTTCCTATAGTTCTTGTTACTTTGCACTTTTTTTGTTAACATTGATAATTATTATTTTATTTAACATTCATTATCATTATTTATGGGCGGCACGGTGGCTTAGTGGCCTTACAGCAAGAAGGTCGCTGGTTCGAGTCGCGGCTGGGTCAGTTGGCATTTCTGTGTGGAGTTTGCATGTTCTCCCCGTGTTGGCGTGGGTTTCGTGTGTATGGGTGTTTCCCAGTACTGGGTTGCAGCTGGAAGGGCATCCGCTGCGTAAAACATATGCTGGATTAGTTGGCGGTTCATTCGACCCCTGATAAATAAAGGTAGTAAGCAGAAGGAAAATGAATGAATGAATGAATCTTATTATTTACAATGGCTAATTATTAAAGAGCCCCTATTATGCATTAAAAAGGGTCATATTGTGGTTTTGGGGATCTCCAACAACAGGCTAATATGCATGCAAGGTCAAAAACCATTTTCATTGTCTTATAATATGCATTTATTTTAACCTAATTATCCCAGCGACTCCCATATGATTCGTTCAGCGATTCATTTGTTCCCAAAAGTCTGTTACGATTGGTCCAGCGTTCAGCACGAGAGAAATGCCCACCACGGCTTCAACAATATTGAAGTAGTCAGAGTGCAGAGTGTATGTGTGAGCATACCTGCCAACACTCTCGTTTTTCCCGGGAGTCTCCCCCCCTCCTCAGCATTTTGGTACGGTCTGTGAAACCCCCGGGTCGCCAACATTGGTATAGGATCCGATCGCAGCGGCCGCCCGAAAAACGCTTCATAGTACAGTTACTAACACAGTACCCGGTTCTCAACAGTGTTATTCAGACGCCTCACCTCCGAACCTAATTTTAATCGCACTTACTTACACTTGTGAAATGGAGGAAGAAACTGGTCCATGAACTGTGTACTGTAAAGTTCCTGTCAAGCTCTGCAAAGTCCCATACATCAATAGTCTTTTCTGATCCTTCCTTTAACAAACGAATCCCCCGTTGTAAGTGTGTAGATTGCTGAAGCACTCGTCCAAAAATAAACTTCAACCACTGACTCTTCACAGCCTCATCTTCGGGTAGGGAAAATAACACAAATTTTCCTTCACACTTCTAATAATATCCAGCTGAGCACAGCGTCTTCGCCACATGATTCAACCGGGGTCTGCTACAGTGTTCTTTTTCTTGCCACTCTGTTTGTGGGCGGGGCCAGAGGTTTCAATTTTCCCGGGATTGTACGCAACAAATGGGTGGGGCTTAAGTTCCATATCGACGTCACGCCGGCATGGCTAAAGACTCGTTATCAAGACGATTCATTTGAAGCACTATGAGTCGACTCTTTTATAGATGAATCAGTAGTTTTAAACACTGTACACTTTCAGATTTAAGCCTTAGCTGGATATTTCACTTCACTTAGAGCTGTGTTACGCACTACATGGAAGGTCATTTTCAAAAACCCATAATAGGGGCTCTTTAAATTGTTCAATAATGACATTTGCATTCTGATCAATTCTCATTTGATTAATTTCTTTCTTTTATACCAAAAGTCATTAAAGATCACGTTCAGTGCAGATTTTGTAGATATATTATAAGCAAATAATAGTTATTAAATACAATTATATTGATGATTATTATGCATTGCTAAGAGCGTAATTTAGGCACATTTTAATGGCGTTTTTCTAAAAATAATAAATTAAATCATTTTTTCATCATAGCCTTTTTCAATAATAATAAGTTATTGCTGCATTATGGTTACAAATATCATTTATTTATATGCATTTATCTTTAAAAAGATCATGTTCAATACAGATTTTGTAAATGTATGAGCAATTCCATGCAAATGTCAACCTTGCCATGAAACGAATTAAGTTTTCACCAAAGTAGAGAAACCGTTTCTACATTTTTTGTGTAAGCAAGTATTTTACAGTCCTTTAAAAATGCTCAAAAATGTCTCTGTCAGTGTTTTCAAACTACTATATTTGATTTACCAAAGTCACACAAGTGGCAATTTCACATCTGTCACATCCATAATGGAAAAGTGTCACATCCGTAACGAAGCTTTACCCCATAAATGCAAAAATGTTGAATTAAATCAAATCAATCATGTTTGTTCTGTAGTGAGCCGACTCTTATCCTTTTGATTAACGTTGTTTCTTTTGGGTTGTGCAGTTTAATTCACGGAATTTCTACAAAGTATGTTGTATACTGTAAACTCGCAGACTTTTTTGGTCAAATCCACATTTTCTGATGTTTATTTTCCTCATTTAAAACATAAAAAAAGTTTAAGGATTGATATTTTTCTGATCCCATAACTCTGTGGTGAGTTGTTTTGGGAAATATAAACAGTTGTTTTAATATAACGTTAACATTGACTTTCTATGTGAATCTATGTTTTGAGTTTTTACTGCAAATGTCACATCCATAATGCTGGAATTGCTCGTATCATGTAAATATAATTATATAGATTTTTGATTATTATTATTATTATTATTATTATTATTATTATTATGCATTGCTTAGATTAAAAAAAATTTAATTAATAAGAAGTTATTGATGCATTATGGTTATAAATATTAATTATTTATATGCATTTTCTTTCAAATAAAATTATGCAGTCTTTTCTCCATCATAGCTTTTTTATTATAAGAAGTTATTTGTGCATTGTGATTTTATTGAATGTTTATTTCAATAATGACATTTGCGTTCTGTTTAATTCTCATTTGATTTAATTTCTTTAATTTATTCTCAAAATCATTAGGAAAGATCATGTTTAATGCAGATTTTGCAAATATATTAATCAAATATATGTGTAAATATATGAATTAATAAATATAACCATATTGATTATTATTATGCATTGCCAAGAGCTTAATTTAGACACATTTTTAAAGGTGAATATATTTATATATATATATATATATATATATATATATATATATATATATAATTAAGTTTTTCATCATAAGAAGTTATTGATGCATTATGGTTTTATTTGAAGAACAAAATCAGTTATGGCTGTTTTAATACAGTATATAATGATTTTTTGGGGTTCAAACGGAGCCAGAATATGAAAATAGTTGACAGATTTTGAATGCATTACGAGGGTTAAATGTTGCACATGTTTTGAGCTTGATTTGGTGGAATTACTGTAATATTTTCCTCATGTTCATCTGGAACGTGTCTCAGTTTTACAGTTCATGCATTAAACAGCTCTTATGCTGTCCTATAAATATGGCATAGACCAGATTTTGCTAGAAATATTCTTGTTTTCCTTCTGTTTTTATCCTGATGTTCATTTTTCATGGGTAAAGCAAAGGTTACGAGTTTGACTTCCAGGTCACATACGCTTCTTTTTTTTCAGCACTTTATCAGTCGTTTGAGTATTGCATCTGTTGCATACGATTTTGGGCTGTATTAGATAGAATTATTACAGTAAATCTGATGTTTTTCTACTTTTAAATTATTGCCTAATTGTTTTGTTTTGTTATATATATTTTTTTTAATAAATTTTTATTTTATTTTATTTATTTATTTATTTTTAATTTTAATTTTTTTTTTAATTTAAAGCAATTCATTTTTAGTAAAGGTCACGAGTTTGACTTCCAGGTCACATACACTTATGAAAATATAATATTTAAGCACTTATGTTTTGAATATTGCATATGTTTTTGGCCTTTATATGTAATGTAATGTGTATTTATATAGCGCATTTATCGTGTATGGCCATACACCCAAACCACTTCACAATTATGAGGGGGGTCTCTCCACACCACCAGTGGGCAGCTCCACTTGGATAATGCAATGGCAGCGCCAGTGCTTCACCACACACCAGCTATAGGTGGAGTGGAGAGACAGTGATAGAACCAATTCAGTGGATGGGGATGATTGGGAGGCCATGATGGATAAGAGCCGATGCAGGGAATTTGGCCAGGACACCTGGGTTACACCCCTACTCTTTACCAGAAGTGCCATGGGATTATTAATGACCACAGAGAGTCAGGACCTCGGTTTAATGTCTCATCCGAATGACGGCGCTCACTGACAGTATAGTGTCCCCTTCACTATACTGGGGCATTAGGACTCACACAGACCACAGGTTGAGCGCCCCCTGCTGGCCTCACTAACACCACTTCCAACAGCAACCTAGTTTTCCCATGTGGTCTCCCATCCAGGTTACTGCCCAGGCTCAGCCCTGCTTAGCTTCAGTGAGTAATCGCTCTTGGGCTGCAGGGTGATATGGCTGTATGACATAATAGACTATTACAGTTAATTTAATGTTTTTCTCTTTTTCAAATTATTTCCTATTTTATTACATTTTATTTAACTTTAGTTAATTTATAATTTTTTTTAATAAATACTTAATTTTTTTATTTTATTTTATTTTATTTTATTTTGCTATTGTCCTGCAGCTCAGTAAGGCGAAGATCGTGGGTTTGATTTCCAGCTAACATACTTAATAATGGTAATAAAAATAACAATGATAATAATATCGATAATAATAACTTCAATAATAATGGCATAATAATAATGAGTAAAATAATAATAGCAACAACAACAGCAATAATGGTGACGATAATGCTGATAATATTAATAGTAATAGTAATAATAATGATAATAATATTAATAATAATAATACCAATAGTTTTTATAATGGATGATATTAATAATAATTACATAATAATAACATCAATAATAATAATAATAACAACAATAATAATGGCATAATAATAATGAGTAAAATAATAAGAAAAACAACAACAATAATGGTGACGATAATGCTGATAATAATAATAACGATAATAATATTATTATTAATAATAATAATAACAATAGTTGTTATAATGGATGATATTAATAATAATTATGTAATAATAATATCAATAATAATAATAATAACAACAATAATAATGCATAATAATAATAATTATTAAAATAATAAAAATGATGATGATAATACTGATAATAATATTAATAATGGTAATTAAATATAATAATAACAATAGTTAGTATAATGATAATAATAATGGCATAATAATATCAATAATAATAATGAGAATAAGTGTCATAATAATAATAATAATAATAATAACAACATGAACAACAATGATGATGATAATACTGATAATAATAATAATAACAACAAAATAATAATAATAATAATAATAATGATAATAATAATAATATGTAATATTTTATATATATATTATGCAAATATACATACAATAAAATTCAGGACTAACATTTTCTGAGTTATGGGTTTTGTTTTAGTTTTGTTTAGTTGAAGCCAAAAATTATTCGCCCTCCTGTCCTGTGATTTTGTTTATTTTTTTATTTTTTTATTTTTTTATTAATACATTTACATTTTTAAATTAGTTTTTTTTCAAATAATTGTTTTTTTTTAAATATTTTATTTATATGTATTTTTTTAAATAATTGATTTTTAAAATATATTTTGTATTTATTTATTTATTTATTTTTATTTATTAATTTTTTTTCCAAATAATAGTTTTTTTTAAATATATTTTTTATTTATTTATTATTATTATTATTATTATTATTATTATTATTATTATTATTATTATTATTATTATTATTATTATTTTCAAATAACTGATTTTTTAAATGTCCCAAGAGCCAGTTTCTGTGTCCGGCGATCGGGTTGTCGTGGTCCCAACCTTCGACCACCACCCGTTCCACAATGCACCGGCCCCTTACGGCTCCCCCTGCAGGTGGTGGGCCTGCAGGAGGATGGTCCCACGTCGCTCCTTCGGGCTAAGCCCGGCCGGGTTCCGTGGGAGAAAACCCGGCCACCAGGCGCTCGCATACGAGCCCCAACCCCAGGCCAACCCCACGCCATACCGGGCGACGTCACGGTCCTCGGTATTACTTTACTCATAAGGGGTTTTTGAACCGCACTTAGTCTGACCTGTCACCTAAGACCTTTTTGCCCTGGGAGACCCTACCAGGGGCATTAGCCCCCGACAACATAGCTCTTAGGATCACTCAGGCACTCAAACCCCTCCACCACAATAAGGTGGCGGTTCATGGAGGAGAGGTTGGCTTGCAGGACTCCCGAGGCAGCTGATGGGTACCGACAGGCCAAGCGTGCTGCAGCCCGGGCGGTTGCGGAAGCAAAAACTCGGGCCTGGGAAGAGTTCGGGGAGACCATGGAGAAAGACTATCGGTCGGCCCCAAAGAGATTCTGGCAAACCGTTCAGCGCCTCAGGAGGGGAAAGCAGCTCCACATCAACACTGTTTACAGTGGAAGTGGGGAGCTGTTGACCTCGACTGGGGATGTTGTCGGACGGTGGAAGGAATACTTTGAGGATCTCCTTAACCCCACTGTCATGTCTTTCATTGAGGAAGCAGAGACTGGGGATGCAGGGGTGGACTCACCCATCACCCAAGCTGAGGTCACTGAGGTAGTTTGTAAGCTCCGCAGTGGCAAAGCAGCCGGGGTGGATAAGATTCACCCTGTGTATCTTAGGTCTCTGGATGTTGCAGGGCTGTCTTGGCTGACACGTCTCTACAATATCGCATGGAGGTTGGGGACAGTACCTCTGGACTGGGCAACTGGGGTGGTGGTTCCCATTTTTAAGAAGGGGGACCGGAGGGTGTGCTCCAACTATAGGGGGATCACACTCCTCAGCCTCCCTGGGAAAGTCTATGCCAGGGTACTGGAGAGGAGGATCCGGCCAATGGTTGAACCTAGGATCCAGGAGGAACAATGCGGTTTTCGTCCAGGCCGTGGTACACTGGACCAGCTCTATACCCTCACCAGGGTGCTCTAGGGTTCATGGGAGTATGCCCAACCAGTCCACATGTGTTTTGTGGACTTGGAGAAGGCATTCGACCGTGTCCCTCGTGGCATTCTGTGGAGGGTGCTCTGGGAGTATGGGGTCAGAGGCGCTCTGTTAAGGGCTGTCTCATCCCTGTATGTACAGAGTAGGAGTTTGGTTCGCATTGCCGGCAATAAGTCAGACTTGTTTCCAGTGCATGTTGGACTCCGGCAGGGCTGCCCTTTGTCACCAATTCTGTTCATAATTTATATGGACGGAATTTCAAAGCGCAGCCTTGGGCTGGAGGGGGTCCGGTTTGGGGGCCACAGGATTTCATCTCTGTTATTCGCAGACGATGTTGTTCTGTTGGCTGCATCGAACATGGACCTTCAGCATGCACTGGAGCGGTTTGCTGCCGAGTGTGGCACGGCTGGGATGAGAATCAGCACCTCCAAGTCCGAGGCCATGGTGCTCCACCGGAAAAAGGTGGTTTGCCATCTCCAGGTTGGAGGAAAGTCCTTACCCCAGGTGGAGGAGTTCAAGTATCTTGGGGTTTTGTTCACGAGTGAGGGAAAGATGGAACGTGAGATTGACAGGCGGATTGGTGCAGCGGCAGCAGTAATGCGGTCGATGTACCGGTCTGTTGTGGTGAAGAAGGAGCTGAGCCGAAAGGCAAAGCTCTCGATTTACCGGTCAATCTACGTTCCTACTCTCACCTATGGTCATGAGCTTTGGGTCATGACCGAAAGGACAAGATCTCGGATACAAGCGGCCAAAATGAGTTTCCTTCGAAGGGTGGCAGGGCGCACCCTTATAGATAGGGTGAGGAGCTCTGTCACCCGGGAGGAGCTCGTAGTAGAGCCACTGCTCCTCCACATCGAGAGAAGTCAGCTGAGGTGGCTCGGGCATCTGTTTCGGATGCCTCCTGGACGCCTACCTAGGGAGGTGTTCCAGGCGTGTCCCACCGGGAGGAGGCCTCGGGGAAGACCCAGGACACGCTGGAGGGACTATGTCTCTCGGCTGGCCTGGGAACGCCTCGGGATCCCCCGGAGGAGCTGGAGGAAGTGTCTGGAGAGAGGGAAGTCTGGGGTTCTCTCCTAAGACTGCTGCCCCCGCGACCCGGCCCCGGAAAAGCGGTTGAAAAGGAATGAATGAATGAATGATTTTTTAAATATATTTTGTATTTATTTTTATTTAGAATTTTTTTTATTTTAATTTTTTCAAATATTTGTTTTTATAAATATATATATAGATATATGTATATTTTTTAAAATATATTTTGTATTTATTTATTTTATATATTTTCTTCAAATAATTGATGTATAAAATCTAATAATGAAACATAAAACCGATCTTTAAAGTTCCAGCGATGAGCAGAAGTCCCCCGAGGATGTTCATAGCGAGAGTAAATGAACTGTAAATGGCATTTTTGGGTGAAGTTTGTGTTGGAATAGTTTGCGTATGAGTGTGTAATGTGATAAAGCTCTGGAAATAAGCGGAAACTTCTCGATGTGTTGACATCTTTTGAAGGCACAGATTTGACGGCGAGTGTAATAGGAATGTGCTATTGAGCAGCAAAATACAAAACAATGTTGGGATCATTTGAGCTCCAGCTTGACTGCATTATTGATCTCATCTTGATCCAATTTGACCAATTTTACAGCGTTCGCCCCAAAGAAAAGCCCGTCCGGAGCACGCCGGGGTCACTCTCTCCACGTTTCTTAACACTATATAATGCTCTTTTCCTTTACATTTAAATGTGAGTAATAAATGAATGATTTAAGGAGATTTTAAAAAGAAACCTTACATAGGCTTTTGTAAAAATGCCTTAAATTGAGTAGCACTTATTTCCAAGCAGTGAATTTAGTCTAATTATCTTAACTAATTTGTTAAATTGTTAAATATATGGGGCAACATGGCGGCTCAGTGGTGTCGCACTGTGGCCTCACAGCAAGAAGGTCGCTGGTTCGAGTCCCGGTTGAGTCAGTTGGCGTTTCTGTGTGGAGTTTGCATGTTCTCCCCGTGTTGGCGTGGGTTTCCTCCGGGTGCTCCGGTTTCCCCCACAGTCCAAACGCATGCGCTATAGGGGAATTGATGAACTAAATTGGCTGTAGTGTGTGTGTGTGTGTGTGTGTGCGTGCGTGCGTGTGTGTGTGTGTGAGAAAGAGTGTGCATGGGTGTTTCCCAGTACTGGGTTGCAGCTGAAAGGGCATCCACTGTGTAAAACATATGCTGGAATAGTTGGCGGTTCATTCCGCTGTGGCGACCCCTGATAAATAAGGGACTAAGCTGAAGACAAATTAATGAATGTTAAATATATATTTATATATAATTTTATTTATTATATTTATTTCATTGTTTTATTTATTTATTTACTTATTCATTTATGTACGTTTCTTTACACTAGTTCTCTTTTCCAATAAAAAAAATATTCAAAAAGTATTTATATATATATTTAACATTCATTCATTCATTTTCCTTTGGCTTAGTCCTTTATTTATCAGGGGTCACCACAGCGGAATGAACCGCCAACTATTCCAGCATATGTTTTACGCAGTGGATGCCCTTTCAGCTGCAACCCATCACTGGGAAACACCCATACACACTCATTCACACACACACACACACACACACACACTCATACACTACGGCCAATTTAGTTCACCAATTCCCCTATAGCGCATGTGTTTGGACTGTGGGGGAAACCGGAGCACCCGGAGGAAACCCACACCAACACGGGGAGAACATGCAAACTCCACATAGAAACACCAACTGACCCAGCCGAGGCTCGAACCAGTGACCTTCTTGCTGTGAGGCCACAGTGCGACACCACTGAGCCACCATGTTGCCTTTCTGGAAAGTTTTCTTTCTTTTTTTGTATGTATATTTTATATAAAAAAACAACATGTGAATTTTTACTTAAACTAAAGTGTTACCAATATATATCTATCTATCTATATATATATTTTTTTTTTATTATTTGTTTATTATTTAATATTTTTTATTTATTTTTGGAAAGTTCATTCTTTTTTGTATGTATTTATTTAGTAATTGTTTATTATAATAAACCAATAATAAATGGTGCGAATTGTTACTAAAACTAAAGTGTTACCAATAAATTTACATTTATTTTTTATTATTATTGATTTATTATTTAATTATTATTTTTGGACAGTTTCCTTTCTTTTTTTGTATGTATTTATGTAATTATTTATTTATTATTTTTATATAATAAACCAGTAATACATTATGTGAATTGTTACCTAAACTAAAGTGTTACCAATATATATATATTTTTTTGCAGAGTTTTCTTTCTTTGTTGTATTTATTTATTTATTTATTTATTTATTTATTTATTTATTTATTTAT
>CAIGQV010013740.1:8333-24912 GCA_903798115.1 Danio jaintianensis
ACACACACACACACACACACACACACACACACACACACACACACACAATACAATCTGTTTCATAATCAAGGCTGTTTCTTGTACTCTTAGCCATCTTATTAAAACTGGTACTATCAACATCCAAACTGGCAGCTTGGTACTACACAGGTAGTCTTTCTTGTTTGTTGTTTCCAATCCATCAATAGTCTAGTTCCACTTAAGAGGTCCACCATAACCTCTGACCTTGCTTGGTAGATCCTGAGAAAACAAATCATTTTGCATACAAAAAAAGCAATGACACATATCATTCCAATTTTACTCTGAAAAGGGATGACATTAAGGTCATAATATAATCTAGGCCCTTAGACATTCGACTTTATTTATAGTCATAAAGGCATAAGAAATTATATGGTTTACTCCATCCTGGAGCGGACATCCATCAGATAATCCAAGCCTTCAAGAGGCTTACTTACACCATTATCCTTTGTAAACGTCATGTTTGCATCAGTTGGAGTTGCAACAGAATGAGCATCATGCATGCCATATTTTTGAAGAATGGCTTTGGTATAATGCTTCTGATGAAGAAACAATTGTTTTCTCCTTGTCTTGGATGACTGAGATGCCTGAAATAAGACAGCTCTCCCAAGTCCTTCATCTTGAAGTGTGTGTTTTCAAAGTGAGATTCAACTGTTTCATGGTTTGGCCTCTCTACTTGTCTATCACTTTGATGCTTAACTTTGAACACCCATCTTGATTCTATGGCATTCCGGTCCTTCAGTAGTTCCACTAACTCCCATGTCTCATTTTCAAGCAGTGATTCATATTCCAAACAACTGCCTCCCGCCATTTATTTGCATTAGGACTCAACATTGCAGTGTGCTAGGTTCCATAACATGACAAACACCAGCATAATGATCAACAGTCACTATGTCAGCAAACTCATCATTATTTACTTCTATGTTAAGCTGCTTTGACACAATCTACATTGTAAAAGCACTATAGAAATAAAGATGAATTGAATTGAAATTAATCATATCCATACCTTTTGATTGGTTTTCCCTGTTCTGTATGTAGGCTGCCGTTGCTAATGCCTCTGGCCAGTACATCTTTGAAAGATTGCATGAGAGAGCATGGTTCTTGCTGTTTCAATTCATGTCCTATTCTTTTTTTCTGTAACACCATTTTGCTGAGGTGTGTGAGGTACAGTTATGTCATGGTGGAAATCTTCAGCTTTCAAGTATTCTTGAAATTCTTTGGATGAGTATTACTCACCATTGTCTGTTCTCAGTCTTGTCAATTTTTTCCACATTCATTAGAGAATGTTTTCTGAAACTTTTTTTTGTTTGTTTTCTGAATTTGCAAAGAACTTCACTTTTCTGCTTCATAAAGTACACTTTGCAGCATCTAGCAAAATCATCTATAAATGTCACAAAATACTTTGCCCCACCAATAGATTGTCATTTAGAACATATTTATTTTAGAACTTGCCTTCCACACAGGTTTGACAAAAGGAAATTTTCTCTGCAGAAAAATCACCTCCTTTCACCAAACGTTTAATTTCCTTAATCAGCTGGTGTGACCCAGTTGCTGGTGCCATGAGCTGACGGTAACTAAATGCACCTGATGCACAGTGACAGCCAGGCTAATTTCACTCGATATCCAGCTGATACAACCCATCAGCCCTTGGTGTTCCCATTATTTGGAGAACTCTTAGTCTGCTGTATATCACTGTGAACTTGTGCTGATATTGCTGATACACCACTGGACACAGCACTGCCATTATCATCAGAACACACTAGCTTTTGTTCTTCATTTATTAATGCTTGCTGAACAATCTGCACCATTAAATTGTCCAACTTATTTTCCAGTGCAATGACAATTGTAGCATAGCTTGATGACAAACTACCCAGCAATGTTACAATTTGATCCTCTTCAATTACAGCTCCAAGCTGATCAGTTAATTCTTTGATTTGTTTAAAATGTTCAGTTATACTTTCTCTTTGTCACATCCACTGCTCGTTCTCCCACTCCCAGTCACCACTCTCAGTCACCATCCACCACGCACCACACCCGTGAACCCTCGCCTGAATACTAATCACCATCACCTGCACCTGCAATCACCACACAGCATATATACTCACCTCACTCATTCAGTCAGCGGCTGGAATCAGACACGCATGGTCCACTCGTCTTCTCTCCTGTCTTCTCCTGCGCTCTTCCATGGATGTCCTCTGCCTGTGAATGCCAATGCACCAATATAAGGGAAGTGACTTTGCTTATGTGCGCAATAGCCTTTGAACTGAACTGAACTGAACTGATGAACTGTGTGTGCGTGTGAGATCGCTCACCTTCTTCAACACCATTCACCTACTTTACCTAACTACTATTGTGCATATCACTTGAATAAACACCCTTGAAGTTTACACTTCCTTGTCTTCCTTGTGTGACCGTGACACTCTTTCCTTTATTTCCCACCTGAAATATATTCTTTAGGAACAGCTTGTTTGTCTCAATCAAAATGTCCTTTTAGTGTGTCCCATGCTTCTTTTGGGGTCTTACAGCTTGTTATACAACTCTGATGTACTCACATTCAGCGCAGAAAATGCCTTTTCGTTCTGTTTTTCAAATTCTGTTTTTGCCGGGTTCATTTGCATCCTCCGGCATTTTGTCAGTGTACACCACCATGCCCCATAGTCCTTTTGCTTTCCTCAAATGTCCCAGGCCCGGATTGGGAAATCGGGAGGACTGGGAGAATTCCTGGTGGGCTGGTCCGTTTTTTTGGTCACTATGGCCGGGGTCCCTAGCTGCCTGCACTCACAGCAGTCGCACTTTTTTTTATTTTTTTATTTATTTAACCGTAGCCTCACTCTTTTTATTCATTATTTTACCGCAGCTTGTCTCTTTTTATTTATTATCTCGCAGCCCCATGAGCAGAATGCAGCCTGCAGGTTAATGATGACGTAATTATCATTCGCCGTCGGCACCTGCACTGCTTTTTGTAATCTTGTTTCAGTCTTATTTGTGTAAATTAACTCAAATTAGAGGTAATCAAACACGGTCACTTTTATTTATATTTGGATATATAATAATCATGACTTTCCATGTAGGCTATGTTATTATTCCTTTGTTTTGCTGTGAGTGTTTTACTTGCAAGTTTAAATGAATTTAATAGCACATAAAAATCATTACCCAGCTGTCATAACTATTCACATTCGTTTTCATATTCACAACCTAATGTTTTATTTGTTGTGTTTTTCTGTAAAAAGAATGTTGCTAAATTAATGCACATTTTGAATTAATTGTACAAATTTATATTTTGCCTACCTAAATCACATATCAATAGTAACATGACAAATCATGTAAAATACTGGCTTCTTATACAATAATACTTTTTTGAAAATCAAAAAAATTAAATTAATGTTTTCTGCCAACTCCACCAGATTCTTGTTCTACATGTCCTAATGTAACACCGTGGTCACTTTTCATATCATATTAATGTTTCATTTTTTTTTAATGATAGCATGCTAAAATCATGGGAAATATAGTGTTTTTTACTCTAGTCATATTTTGAAGAAAAAAAAAAAAATCTAATTGTTTTCTACCAACTCCATGTCACACCTTCTGCACGTTCCCTCAGTTCCAGTCACTACACATACCACACCCCACACCCGTGAACAATCACCAGAGTTCTAATCACCCACACCTACACCTGCAATCACCCACTCCCTATAAATACTCACCTCATTCAGTTACTCACCGGCTGGAATCAATGTTGGATGGTCTCCACTTCTTGGATCTTCTCCCTGTTGCTCCAATCTCTCCGTTGCTCCTTTGAGGCTTGTTTTACATACCTGTGGATGCAAACGACCGATTAAGGGAAGTGACTTTTGTTATGTTGGTGATTTCAATGAACTTGAACTTACCTCTTGGACTAATTTGTGAGAGAGCCTTCAACCGGTTGCACCGCTCACTGTTTGTGCATGCTCCACAATAAATACTCACAAAGTAATCCCTGCCTTCTCTTCTTTGTGTGTGTCCCCATGGAGTGCTAACACTATTGCTTCCTGAATCTCTCCGGATCTGTTTGCAGGGATGACGAACGCTTTCGTGGCGGACGCACTCTGGAATACCAACAGTCCAGCGACGTCATCTCATCAAGCCATTTTAAAGGTGTTCGGTGTGGCGCTTACCCCCCTTTCAGTACATGAATTAATCACACTCAGTTAAGGTAACACCACCATCCACAATTACACTTTACGCTTCAGAGCACTCGCCGCCAGCAGCGGTTGGAATTAAGTTGCACTCCTAGTGGCCTACCGCAAAGGACTAAAGCCTCAAATCCGCAAGCAAATGATTATATACGATGACAGCGCAAATCTTGAGACTTTTATTAAAAAGGCCACAAATGTTTCCCAAGTTAAATCTTTCTGCCTGCTCCACCTCCTTGTCCGCTGCCAATATATCGCCTTACAGAAATCCTTCACCACCTCCAATCGTTGACGAACCAATGATCACGGATTACTACCGTCTCGAAGCTTCGGAATGTCAATGATGGATCTGGAACCGACTATGCCTTTAATGTGGAGAAGCCTCTAACCTTATCTCCGCCTGTCCCGTTCGTCCGCCTCGTCCAATGGTGAGTGCATTCTCTCTTACACCAACTGTTTCCAACATACCCGATATCAAAGCTTCAATAACTGTTAATTCTCACACTCTCTCCATACATATCCTGGTGGACTCTGGATCGGCAGGAAATTTCATCTTTTCCCATTTCATCACCAAGCATCACATACCCACTGTAAACAGCGAAACCCGGTATCAGATTACCACCATTCAGAACTCACCATTGGGCGACGGCAAAATATCCTGAAGGACCACAGAGGTTACGAGGCCATGGAAGAATACATCCAGGAAGCTCTATGCCAGGGGTTCATCAGACCCTCCACATCAGCTGCCGCATCTAGTTTCTTTTTCGTTTCCAAGAAGGATGGAGGATTGCAGCCGTGCATAGATTACCGAGTGCTAAATGACGCCACGGTGAAGTTTGCCTATCCATTACCACTCGTACCAGCCGCCTTAGAAGAACTTCATGCAGCATGGGTGTTTAGCAAACTGGGCCTTTGCAGCGCTTATAATTTGATCCGTATCCGACAAGGTGATGAGTGGAAAACTGCCTTTATCACCCCTACTGGCCATTATGAGTACCAGGTGATGCCCTATGGCCTAGCGAACAGTCCCTCAATCTTACAAAACTTCATGAACAAAATCTTCCGGGACCTCCTCCACCACTTCGTCATTGTCTACATCGACGATATCCTAATTTACTCCCGTAACATGACAGACCACAAGACTCATGTGCGCCAAGTCCTCCAGCGCTTGAGAAAACACAGACTCTATCTCAAAGCGGAGAAATGGGAATTTCCTTACACCACCATATTCTTTCTCGGGTATGTGATCTCGGCTTAAGCGGTCCGAATGGAGACTGGTAAAGTGGAAGCCGAGGCCAAGTGGGAGGAACCCCAGACTGTCAAGGAACTACAAAGGTTCCTTGGTTTCGCTAACTTTTACCGCCGATTTATTAAGAATTTCAGTCTCCTCTCTGCCCCTTTAACCTCCCTCCTTAAAGGTGGACGACGAACTCTCGCTCGTCAAGCTTTTCACATGCTAAAAAAGTTCACCTTGCCACCCATCCTGAAACACCGCGATCCTACACGACCCTTTGTAGTGGAAGTCGATGTGGCAGATGTGGGAGTTGGTGCCATCCTCTCCCAATGGTCTGGTGAACCGCGAACTCTCCATCCGTGTGCGTACTATTCAAGAAAGTTAAGTCCAGCGGAGCAGAATTATGGGATCGGTGACCACGAACTGCTGGCCATCAAACTTGCTTTCGAGGAGTGGCGGCACTGGCTCGAAGGAGCCCAGTTGCCCTTCACCATCATTACTGATCACAAAAACCTCCAGTATCTCCACAATGCCCAACGTCTTAATGCCCGTCAAGCCCACTGGTCATTATTCTTTGCTTGTTTCAACTTCCACATAATCTACCAACCAGGTCATAAAAACTGCAAAGCTGACGCCCTTTCCCGGATGTACTCACTGGACCAGAATAGTGATACTCCCAAACCCATTGTACCTCCTTCGATCTTTCTGGCACCTATACTATGGCAAGTGGATGAAGAGATCTGTGCCACCACACTCGAGGAGCCAGCACCGCCTGAACTTCCCCAGGGCCTCACCTACGTGCCTACCCATCACCGTCTCTAACCCCTTTTCAATGTGTTCTAGGTTACCTACCTTCACTGTTCCCCTGGACCGGCGAGTCCTCTGAGGTACCGGCAGTAGATCACTGGTTCCAGGAGAGCGAAAGAGTGTGGGACTCAGCGCACGTCCATCTCCAGCAGGCAGTGCGGAGGCATACCGAGGCCACAAACCGCCACAGGTTACCTAATGCAGTTTACCATTCGGGAGATAAGGTATGGCTTTCTACTAAAAATATTCACCTCCGTCTGCCCTGCTGAAAGCTGATTCTGGAATCAACGTTGGATGGTCTCCGCTTCTTGGATCTTCTCCCTGTTGCTCCGATCTCTCCTGTGCTCCTTTGAGGCTTGCTTTACGTACCTGTGGATGCAAATGACCGATTAAGGGAAGTGACTTGTTTCGTTGGTGATTGCAATGAACTTGAACTTACCTCTAGGACTAATGTGTGAGAGCCTTCAACCCGTTGCACCGCTCACCTGTTTACCCACTGTTTGTGCATGCTCCACAATAAATACTCACAAAGTAATCCCTGCCTTCTCTCCTTTGTGTGTGTGGCCGTGACACTCCACCAGATTCTTGTTCTACATGTCCTAATGTACCACTGTGCTCACTTTTCATATCATATTAATGTTTCATTTTTTTTAATGATAGCACGCTAAAATCAGGTAAATACAGTGTTTTTTACTCTAGTCATATTTTGAAAATTGTTTTAAAAATTAAATCAAATAGTTTTCTCCCAACTCCACCAGATTCTTGTTCCACATGTCCTAATCTACTACTGTGCTCACATTTCATATAATTTTACTGTTTTAATAATAGCACGCTAAAATCATGGAAAATACAGTGGTTTTTTTACTGTACAGTAATGTTTTGGAAAATCATAAAAGAAAATGGTTTGGTAAAATTACAGTATTTTAAATGCATACAATAACTCTTTTTATACTCTTAAACTTAATTTTGAGAAGCAAACCTCATAAAATAAGGAATTTGTACTTTTCTATAAGCAATATGATAATCAGTTAAATGTTCTAAACTTTATAAACACCAAAATATATATATATTTTTTTTATATAATTTATTGGCTTCATTTTATTTAACAATCTAATTTGGCTATTTAATGAACTAATATGTTAATTTATTTACAAAAAATAAAAAAAATAAAAAATAGATTTTTTTAAATGATTGGTGTTGTTTGCAAAAAATTAAATAAGTTTGTTATGGTTGGTACTTGTTATGTTTATTTTTTACAATTTAATATTAAAAAAGTCGCTACTGTATCATTTCAAAATAGAATTACAAATATTTAAATATATAATTATGATTCAAATGTATTATAATAATCCTTTAAAATACACTTACATGATTGATTGTATCATTATATAGTGCATATAAATTCTCGACATTATTTGATATATGAACATTGTTTAAATGTTATGTTCCATAAGCATTTACATATATTTACAGACAATTGATTACATAAATATATGGTGGAGTTTACAGAAAACAATTTGAAAAAAAAAAGTGTTTGATTTGTGGATGACTCTGGGTAAATGGTATTGTTCACAATTTTCCATTCATTATTACAGAAGGAAAACAATGACAACGGTTTTATTTTGTTACAATTTTTTTCTCACTTCATTTAGTTTTTCTTCACACAAATAATACATACAACAAATGCTGAAGTTTTTAATTTAGCAAGGTATTATTAAAATATTAAACAGTAATATGATATGAAAAGTGAGCACGGTGGCAGATTAGGACATGGAACAAGAATTTGGTGAAGTTGGCAGAAAACAATTTGATTAGATTTTTTAATGATTTTTCTAATATGACTGTATAGAAAAAACACTATTCTCCATGATTTTAGTGTGCTATTGTTAAAAAATGAAACAGTAATATATGATAAGTGAGCAAAGTGGTAGATTAGGACATGTAGAACAAGAATCTGGTGGAGTTGGCAGAAAATTATTTGATTTTATTTTTTTTATAATTTTTTTTTAAAAATATAACTACACTGTAAAAAAAAAACTAATTTTACAGAAAATATCTCTAAATTTTTTACAGTATTTTTTTGTCATTTAAAATTTTATTCAAAACTCAGTAAAATGACAAATAATCTCTCTAAATTAACAGTTTGACTTTTAGGTACTTTATCATTAAAGACGAATTACTGTCATTTTTGTTTTTATACAGGGAAATTACTGTATTTATACAGTATTTTTTCTGTTATTTTAAATTATATTTAAAACTCTGTAAAAAATACAAACAATATCTGTAAATTAACAGCTTGACTGTTATTTTATGTATTATAAAATTAATGACAAATTACAGCAATTTGTCTGTTTTATACAATAAAATCGCCATATTATTTACACAGTGTTTTTTCCAGTTTTTTTTAAAGTACATTTTAAAATGATGTAAAATTAAAGTAATAAATTGTAATTACTTATGCGCCTCGCTAGATTAAGGTGTATGACCATGCAAACATTTTTTTTGCAGATTCAAGCTGATTTTTTTTTTTTTTTTGAGACTTTGATTACCACTAAATTTGAATTATGCTGAAAAAAAATGTTATGAGTGTGTTAACATTAATAAGTAAAGTTTTTCAGATGGAAAAAGCTCAAGTAAATGTTAGATTTTGCCAACTGCTTTCAATGTCACTAGATGACATCATAAAGGAAAGTTCACTGATGTAGATATAAATATCAGTGGGCAAGATGAGAATTTACACAAGGTGTGTCAAAGAAGTTTCTATTTGTCCCTAAACTTTTGAAAAAAAGATTCAAAAGGTGTGGGGATGTCGCTAAATCTAGCTTCAAATTTGCTAAATTGGCAACACAGAGTCCCTGGAAGAAAGACATGGGCAAAATATAAACAAAAGCTGTAAAGGACCTTGTCATAAAGTGCAACCTGAGATAGAATGCTACTGCAAACACGTGTCATTTGAGTAACAGATGATAATGCAAGCAATTATTGTTGAATTGACAATTTTTTGTTAATGTTAGCAAACAAGTGTTGCAGTAGAGAGAGGACTAAGCCTAAACCAACAGGTTGTAACAGTGCGACACATGAAGGGGAAAATATAAATTGACAAAATATAAGTTGACATTTTAAGGCATGTGTTTTTAAAGGAAAGACCACTCGTTTGTTAAAATACAAAAGGGTCATCATGGGTCTCATAAATTTAGCTAAAATATTACTGAAATAATGGGCGATGCGGTGGCGCAGTGGATAGCACGTTTGCCTCACAGCAAGAAGGTCGCTGGTTCGAGCCTCGGCTGGGTCAGTTGGCATTTCTGTGTGGAGTTTGCATGTTCTCCCCGTGTTCGCGTGGGTTTCCTCCGGGTGCTCCGGTTTCCCCCACAAGTCCAAAGACATGCGGTATAGGTGAATTGGGTAAGCTAAAATTGTCCGTAGTGTATGTGTGTGAATGAGTGTGTATGAATGTTTCCCAGTGATGGGTTGCAGCTGGAAGGGCATCCACTGCGTAAAACATATGCTGGATAAGTTGGCGGTTCATCCCGCTGTGGCGACCCCAAATTAATAAAGGGACTAAGCCGAAAACAAAATGAATGAATGAATTACTGAAATAGCATCACGGTGGCGCAGTTGGAAGCATGATCGCCTCACAGCAAGAAGGTCGCTGGTTCGAGCCCCAGCTGGGTCAGTTGGCGTTTCTGTGTGGAGTTTGCATGTTCTCCCCGTGTTGGCGTGGGTTTCCTCCGGGTGCTCCGGTTTCCCCCACAAGTCCAAAGACATGCGCTGTAGGTGAATTGGGTAAGCTAAAATTGTCCGTAGTGTATGAGTGTGAATGAGTGTGTATGGATGTTTCAACATCTGCTGCAAACATATGCTGGATAAGTTGGCAGTTCATTCTGCTGTGGCAATTGATTAATAAAGGGACTAAGACGAAAAGAAAATGAATTACTGAAGTAAATTAACTTTTTTATAACATTGTAATTTATTGAGATGCACCTGTATATATACACAAATCATCTTGATTTGCTGGATCAGGGCGTTGCACCTAAACCAGGGCTGCCAGTTTAGCAAAACCTGGTCCTGGAGGGCCGGTGTCCAAGTGAGTTTACCTCCAACTTGCCTCAACACACCTACATGAAAATTTCTAGTACAGTATGGCTAGTAAGACTTTGACTGCTTCAGGTGTGTTTAATTAAGTTTGGAGCTAAACTCTGCAAGGCTCCAGCCCTCCAGGAACTGAGTTTGACACACCTGGTTTATATGAAGAGTTGAGATGCAAAAGCCTGTAAGTGCCGTTTGATTTTTTTTTTAAATGAGCACTTTTTTAATCAGTCTCCTGGTTCAGTAAGTTTCTTCTTGAAATATATAAAATGTATTTATATATATATATATATATATATATATATAAAATACGTTTTATTTCATGCACACTGCAATGAAAACACTCTTTAACCAATTATGATGTGTGTGTTTGTTTTATTTGCTCACAAATAAGATTAAATATATTTGTTTTCTATTATCTTTTTATAGTCATCTTTTCCTATATTAGCAATGTTATCACCCTATTGGCTGTGTCTCCGTGCAGCTTTGAGCATGATTGGTTATTTTGACTGTCATCATGGAATCTGGCCAATGACAACACTGCGCGCCTTCAGGTCAAGTTTGAATAACGTCCGTTTGAGTGACTATGCTGCTCCACATCTTCAGACTGCAGCACTACTTTGGTCCGGTTCGGTGGATTTTACATCGTCAACTACACTAATTCTTTTACATAGGACTTCAAAATGTTTATTTTGAATGCATTTGATCTGTGGGATGTGAAAGAAGAGCACACACAATTAGGACAGAGTTTTTATCAACGTTTAACTGACAAACTACAGAAGGTAAGAAGAACTTTTCAATTGCTTCTGCCAAGTTACATCATTATGTAGTGTGTAATAGTGATATTGAAATATACTATTACCAGCTAATGTTACGTAGTGTTGCTAGCATGTGTCATCTAAGATCAAAATATCTGGAGCTTTGGAAAGAACTGTTTTGTTCATTCGTTAAACAGCAAATCAAACCGCAATTCCCTTGGACTCCATAGCAGAGGACCATATGCAAACCAGGCTTTTGAATCGCGGGACACCAGTTATAAAGAATATATTGTAAGGAGCTGGTGGTGAGTACAAATTTACAAGCTCTTTTGCAAATGTCTCTGTTAGTAAATGAATACGCTAACGTTGTTGTTGTTGTTGTTTGTGTGTTTGTTAGTTTGCTTTCATAAATTGGTAATGAAAAGTATCCATCCACACCATCTTCAGTCGCGGTGACGCGGTGAGTAACGTTATTGTCATGATAGAGATCATAGATATCAGTGGTTCTCAACCTCCGGCCCGTCACTAATGCAAATGCGGCCCACGACGCTAACCACGTAAAAAAAAAAACAAATAAAATAATAATAAATGTACAACTCCTTCTTAAAATAAATTAAAGAAATAAACGTATTAAACAAGCTTACATACAATAATTTGGGCAATCGCGTACTGTTTTCCTATATGGCAGAACTGACGCAATATGAACTGATGCAACTCAGTTAACGCACACAATCACAAGCGCACGCTCTGGCAGATTTCAAACAGTCATCAATTAAATGTCAAAATGGATGTTAAAAATATAAATGATGGATGTTCAGGCAAGAAGACATAGCCAAACCGCGCAGCAATCACCCTCAATAGTGATGGATCGTTCTTAAACGATTCATTCATTTTGAACGAATCTTTTGTATGACTCGAGAATGATGAGTCCTCTCAGAGAGTGATTCGTTCATTCGCGCATGCGCACATTTGTGCTGGTGAAGTAGATTACTTTTTCGAGTCTTCTATCGGGTTTGAGACGTTCGTTCATCAAGTGAAAAACAGAAGCCAATCATATGCAGTCAGAGCCGAAACGAGATTTGATCCGTTCGTTTCTCGAGTCCTCGGGTTTGAGTCCTCTCTTTCTTTACATGCTGTCACGTGATGAACGAACGACTCAAAAACCTGAAGACTCGAAAGATGAACTAATCATGGCTCCTTTCGTCTCAGACTGTGTGCATTGGTTAAGCTTATATGGAACTGAGTGACGTGAATGAACCACTCAAATTTGAAGACCTGTCAGAAGAGTTGAGCTGACACAATTATAGACAAAACAATGAATGATTATTTTCTCTTACTTATAGCATTTTAGTTATGACTTGTTTGTAGTGTGATCAACATTTGGTGTAGTTGTAGATGAGTTTGACAGCAACTCATAAGATTTTAAAAATATTTAAGGCAAATTTATCGAAATTAAGGAAATGACTCGAAAAAAGATTCGTTCACCTCACTGAACGAGACTCAAAGGTCCGAGTCAGTAGTATGATCCGAACTTCCCATCACTAACCTCAATTGCAGAAATGTGGCGAAATATCTTTGGACAAAACCTCAGATTATTAAGCTCAAAGGTGCTTTCCATATTTGGATCCACATACATTTGCGAACGCGCATTTCCTGCAATGACGCCGAATGACACGCATCACGTCACGTTTCCATGCATTGTACTGTTAACTTACTCCTATTTTTACCAAATTGGTCGGCTCCCGACATCATCACGTGTCCCATTAATGGTAAGTAGAGTTACACGCTCTAAAAATAATAGTAATGCATCTAATTGTAATAGTTTAGATGCATAATATCTGGTTAGTTTGGGTTGATGACGTCATATTTAACTAATATGCGGCCCGTGAGACTTGAACTTGGATGTAGTGCGGCCCACTGAAAAAAAAGGGTTGAGATCCACTGTAATATAGTTAACATGCACACTTTTTGGAAGTTAGTCTGCATGTTAATTTTATTTGTTTTCGATAGGAATGACCTTTATGTGTAAAGTCAAACAAGGGACAAACCATGCAAACAAATGCAATGCAACTTTAGACAATATTTATCTATCTTGAGTTTGCAGTCATTGTTCACCCCAAATTAAATGTTGTCTTTTCAAAATGAATGTATTTTCAAACCTGTATGACTTAGTTTCTTCTTCTGACACCATTGGATAATAAAACAAATACAAAAGGTCACACCAAGAAAGAGAGTCAAACAGGTGGACCTCAGAAAATACTGTTAACTTATCAAAAGATGATAACACTATGGGTAACATCAATGTTCACATTTGACCCAGCTTACAACTTTCAGAGTTTTTACCAATTTTACATTTAACTTATCAAAAGTATATGATAAAGCTTGTCTTGGAGAGATAAATACTGCTAATGATATAACACCTTACCAATTTTTTATTTGTGTTTTTTATTTAGATCAAGCATTGGAACATGAACAATGTTTAGGGGGGCAGAGCAGACACCAACAGAGAAACAAGCCCATCACTAGTAAGTATCATTTGAAATGTATGAAATCAGTACTTTGTCATTTTTAACAGACATAATTTACAAAAAAAAGATCTGCTTCATGCCATCCCAGATGTATAAAACTAACTTTCAGGGTTCCCACGGGTCATGGAATTTCTAGGATGTCATGGAATGTTAAAAAGTCTATTCCAGACATTGAAAGTCAGGGAATTTTATAGATTTTTGTCCAAGTCATGGAATATCAGGGAATTTTTTTATTGCTTTACATTTTAGTTTCCATTCATCAAAAATTATTTTTTCTATACATTTTTTAATACGTGTTGTTAGACCTGAATCTTTTGGTTATGTTAATAGTCTTAACAAAAATACAGTTTTTTAACACATATTATATAGTAATAGTAAAAACAGTTCAATCATGTGTTCCCGCTGAATAAATGAAATGATATCAGCTGTGCTTTCTCTCACACTCAACATGTCCTTACTCTTATTCATCTCAAAAAATTATATTTTTAAGTTATTGTTATTATAGAAATTCAGATTTTTTTTGTCAGTGAAAGTCAAGGAGTTTGGCATTTGGCTTAGAGTGGGAACCCTGAACTTTAATTGGGTGAACACAGATTTTGGGAAAAGTGATCCATCTTTCTGAGTCCATATAATGGCGTGCTTCAACACAGCAGTCTGTTTGTAGGTTCTGTTCACAAAAGAAGTTCTCTTGTGAACTTTACAATGCATTTGGATTATTTTGTGTATGGACTTTTTGGACTTTCAGCACTTTGGTGTCTAATCACTCGTATTATATGACACATTAGTAGACACATCGATGGATAGTTTTGCTAAAAGGCATCTAATTTTTCTAAAAAAAAATCTGAAAGGGTTCATTTGAAGAAAGTCATACACCTTTGGAATATCATGGGAGAGAATAAAGGTAAGGAGAATTTAAAGGGATGGTCTCAAAAATGGAAATTGCCCCATAGTTTACTTACCCTCAGGCCCTCCAAGGTGTATGACTTTCTTCTTTCAGACAAAACTGGAGTTATGAGTAAAATGTATCCTGTCTCTTCTAAACTTGATAATGGTAAGAAATGGGGAGTGAGATTTTGAAGTTCAAAAAAGTCCATCCATCCATCAAACTACACACAGCTCTGAAGGGTTACTCAAGATCTTCTGATGCGAATCGATTGGTATTTGTAAGAAAAAATTTAATAGAGCATTATATAAAATCACAAGAGCATTATATTTCCTACTTTAATAAAGGCATGTTAAACTTGTAAATCATTTGTTTAGGTCTTTTTTTTGTTAAATGTCTTTTTGGAGCAAGGGCAAGATATTCTAACTTTTCCTTTTAGACATTATTTGTCATGACATCCAGTGAGCAAATGATGTTTGTGTAAGCGGGTGACATTTCACAGAGTGAATATATTTTATTTTATTATAATTTTTTTTATCATGCAGTGTTACCTCTATTGCTGTGATGCTTCCATTGTCCATTGTTGTGAATCTACTGTACATGCTCTTTCTTTTGGTGATTTTGCCTTTTTTTTCCACCAGACAAAACTATTAACTGGTGTCAACTGCAACACAGTTTGAATAAATATTAAGCATGTTTAAAGGAAATGTGAAGAAATTGAAATTGTCCCTTTTGAAAACTTTTCAGAGTATCTTAGTGTGGTCTTTTCTTTTCTTCCCAGATGCACAAAGATCCAGCTGATTACTGTTTGGAGGATTGATTTTAATGTGGTGTATACTGTATCTGTCATTTCTGGTATGGAATCATGGACCTACTGATGTATGTTTTGATTTTACTTATTAATTCCTTGTATATTTACAATTCTGAATTAAAAGACAGTGTAATGTTTATTATCAGAACTTTACAGTGGTAAAGATAATATTATGGAAAACAATATTAAATTTATTTGAAAAATGAAGTTTAAAAACAGCAAGATGAAATAATGATCTCATCATGATAGTAACCCTAACACAGAGACATTCCATTATTGTTTTTTAGATTTTTAGTTTAGGATTCTCTGCAAGAACTCGTAGTAAATTTACATACCAATACATAAAATGTTTAGGATCAATAGTGGTGTGAAACAGTGAAAATCAAGTAGTTGTATAAGTTTTCAGTGTATCTTAAGTTTACCATAATCCTATAGTCTGAGAATTTCATGAAACTGTTGTGCTGTTATTTACTGTAGTAGTTTAAATGTTCCATTTCATTTAAGATTTGGAACTGAATCATTCCATTTAACTTAAACTTCTACATGTTTTACATAATTTAAATACTATTAAATAAAATGTAACAACTGTAATTTTAAAGTTGTGAGAATTTTAATCAGTTTTATCTTGTATGTTGTTGTTTTTTTTCTTCAGACTTTTTTGATCCAAAATAAAACTGTTAAATTACAACCTTGAGCATGTCTTGACATTTTATTAAAGGTGTTTAAGTGTAATGATTTAGGGAAAATTCTGTTAAATAACATTGTTTTCTCTTGAACTTTTAGTGCAGTCACTTTACTGATGGTGTTCGATCATAATAATCTCTGAAAAGTCTGTAAAATAACAGCGTTTCTTTGTAAAACTCTTGGAGTGTAACTTTATTAAAGGTATTTTTTTCTAATAATCTAGGAAAAGTCTGTAAAATAACAGTGTTTCTTTGTAAAACTCTTAGTGTGTAACTTTATTAAACGTATTTGATCGTAATAATCTAGGAAAAGTCTGTAAAATAACAGCGTTTCTTTGTAAAACTGTTAGTGTGTAACTTTATTAAAGTATTTGATCGTAATAATCTAGGAAAAGTCTGTAAAATAATAGTGTTTCTTTGTAAAACTCTTAGTGTGTAACTTTATTAAACGTATTTGATCGTAATAATCTAGGAAAAGTCTGTAAAATAACAGTGTTTCTTTGTAAAACTGTTAGTGTGTAACTTTATTAAACGTATTTGATCGTAATAATATAGGAAAAGTCTGTAAAATAACAGCGTTTCTTTGTAAAACTCTTAGT